>LR749563.1:2952188-2977616 GCA_902729485.2 Mus minutoides | reverse complement strand
AAAATTTTCAATATTTAAGTGGCCATTATGCATATAAGCTAAATATGTTAAATGTCCAGTTATTTCTTCAGATTCCTAGAAAATTTAATCTCTGCTGCAATCAGTCTAGCTCTAAGTTGATCTCACGCCCAACCCAAGAAGTACCTAAGTGATCCTAAAGCTCAGAATATTTTCTAATATGAAGACTATATCACAATCACAAACAAAATACTATACTTAGATACTTTGTAATATGTAATTGAATAGCCCTATTATACAGTAAGCATTATTAAAAATTGAATCAGAGCCTATCAGCACTGAAAGCACAATGTACATCTTCACTACAAATGTATCCTTAGTGTCAGTCATGATTCTAAGCACAAGGGACACAAGAGTTGACCTTAAACTTGCAGAGATAAAGTGAGGAGATTTCAACAATGGATGAATAAATACATGTCAAGTAGTGATAAATGCTATTGTGAAAGATAAAACAGAGCCATGGGAAAGAGCAGAGTGAAGCTCTTTGAGAAATATATTACCTTGTGCATAAAACACAAAGTTTAGAAATTAAGAGTCCTGTTTCCATAGTGCCCAGTAGTGAAAGGTTTGCTGAACCAGAGAGAGTCAAATGCCTGCATTTCTCCCCTCTCCACCTACCATAGGTCTGTTCTTCTCCAGCTTGCCTGGATTCCTTTTGTCTCTATCAAGATAAGTTATCTGCAGGGGTGTGGAATTTGACACTTTACCCTATTAAAGACTTTTCTGCTAAAAATAGAATTCTCAAACAGTTTCACTTCTATTCTTTGTGCCCACAAACATAGTTTTTTTTTCACACTTCTTTCTCACTTTATATACATTTTTTTTTTCATTTAAGAAGTATCCATTTCTGTCTCTCTACTTCTTAAGCACATTAATCAGGTCACTGCTCATATGACCTTATTTATCTTTTCTCTGCATAAAAGCATGTTAATAATGATCAGAAAACGACACATTTGTGTCTAATGAAGTAATAGAGAGATAAAAGCTGCTTTGGCTTACTCTGCATTGACTGGAGGCCGTGTTTATCTAGTTCTTAAATAATAAATTAAACAAATTGTTTGTTTTGCTTGGACAGGTAAATGAATTAATATAGATTTTCAATCAATGTTATCAAATATTTTGCTTTATTGATTAAGACATTATACCAAAAATTATTGTGCATTAGAAGGCAATTATATAAACATAAAACCAAGCTAACAATGAAATTATGTAACCTACAGAATAATATCATAGCAAAAATTTTCCTATATATGAGAGAGAAAAGGAAGAGAGTAGAAACACAGGCTGTTGACTCTGGTTCAGCGAACCTTTCAAACACTAGGGACTATGGAAACAGGCCACTTATATATCTAAACTTTACATTTTATGCACAAGGTGATGTATTTTCCTAAGAGCACAACTATGCTCTTTCCAAATATGTTTTTAAATGAAACTGTAATTTCAATCTCTTATTCCTCTCACTTTCCCTTTCTCTATGTTCCTATTTCTCATGCAACACAAACCCACATGTTCTCTAATTTTTCACTGTCTCCCCCCAACAAGGATAAATTGTGTGGATTATTAAGCATCTATAGAGGAAGAGATAAAAATATAGTTTTGAATCCTTTTATTAGGTTTTGTCATGTGAATTCTACTGTTTCAAAGCATGACTAGAGTATGATTCACACTAAACTAAAAGTCATGCTTGATAATGATGCTTTTAAAGTTTCAAACAAAATGCTTTCTGCTGACCTTTTAATAAGCTTATTATGACTGTTATGTAAATATTCCAGAATTTCATATGCATTCCTGTATTCTCACAAAAATCCTTTATGGGGCTTAACATGCCATATTACATCTATTTGACCTACCATAAACAATATGCAATGATGTGCACAATATATGTGAATCAAGGGTTTCACAAATAGCCATTTGATATCTCTGGTCTTGTACCAGGTGACTGGAGAAAGCTCCTAGATGAAAGGAGCTGATAAAAATAAGTCTTCCAAAGCCCCCATACCCTCCCTCATAACCTCCCCCATATCCTCCCCCATACCCTCCTCCATACCCTCCCCCATAACCTCCCCCATATCCTCCCCCATACCCTCCTCCATACCCTCCCCCACCCTGCTCCCCAACCCACCCACTCCTGCTTCCTGGCCCTGGCATTCCCCTGTACTGGGGCATATGATCTTTGGGGATAGCATTTGAAGTGTAAGTGGAGAAAATATCTAACTAAAATGTGAGGAAAAAAAGTCTTCCAGATTAGGACAGTATCAATGAGACATTTCCCTACTATCCCAGCCTCTGCCTGAAGTCCTCTGGAACATGTGCCTCTCGGTCTCTAGTATCATAGCTACAAAGGAAATAAATGCTAAGAAGTCATATGAGTAACCCTGTCTATAAAAACTGATGAAGTTGGTTAAATTGGAGATACTATACCCTTCTGGGAGGTATTTATATTTGCCTCAGAACAAACAACATAATATTAACTCTCTGGTCTCTTCCAGTTTTCACATTCTATGTATTTGAGCTCTCAAAACCAATATTACTTAGTACCTTTATGAATTATTTAGTATCTACAACATAAAACCCTGTAAAAAACATGAGAGGAACAAAATAACTGCTTGATAAATGACTTACGCCCTTAAAGCATATAATTTAGCTAAAGAAAGAAGAGTTTTAAAAGACAACATGTAAAGAGCTGGTAAATGACATGGAAACAACATACTAATTACCCATCACAAGTTGTTTGCATCCTTATATAAAGCTCTGGTCTGGGTTATCAAGTGCTGGCCTAATTTGGAGAATGCCAGAAATAACCAGCATGGGGGACTAAAAAATATTTTGCCAGCAAGGTAAATCTAAAGTCCGTAATTCAAGTTTAGGATCTGGACTTCAACAGAACTGAGTTACAAGTAAGGCCATTTGTTGGAGATTGGCTCTAATTCAATCAGGAATCTGGATGTTCAGGCACTGAAGGTCCTTGTCTCCAGTTGGTTTTTAATTGATCAATAAAGATGTCAATGGCAAATGGTTGAGCATGACTGTGGTAGAAAGATGCAACACTGGAGTGGCAGGAAATAAAGTCAACTAAACATGTGAGACTTTGGGTGGGTAGCCACTGGCCACTTCCCAAGTTAGGCAGGGTAAGGTTTAGGAGTGCCTTGCCTTTGAGGTAGCCAAGGCATTTCAAAAATAAGCAACTGTGTGTGTGTGTGTGTGTGTGTGTGTGTGTGTGTGTGTGTGTGTGTATGTGTGTGTGTTTCATACACGGATTCAAAGATAGCTCCTGAGTGGGTAGGTGCATGTGTTCTGCTGGAAGCACAAAGGAGTGTACTCACCACAACAGCCCTTCACAACTGGGAGACAGAAGCGAGGCTGTCTATCATTTATTTGCTAGCTGTTCTTAGTGAAGGATGTTGTTAGTAGAACTGGCACTTAAAATCATCTAAATGTTTTCAACACCTTCTTATGCCAGTCTACCACTTGTTTGTGGTATATACATTTCAGTGTTGAAGCTGGAAACACTTGAACAGATTTTCTGAGTGAACAAATGCTTTCATCTGATCACAGCAGAGTACATTTGTCACCATTGTATTTGCATTTTAGCCCTCCAAGCATCTGCTGCCCCAGACTACCATCTCTAGCTATTTTTCTTTAGCAAAATCTCTTTCATCTATGTCCCTAAGTGGTAGAAAATATAGAATGATCAAAGAGTATAGGTCCCAATGGATGCCCTAATATTAACTAACTAACCAATGTTGTGCTTTCTAACTTAATACACATTTTAATGTACATTTATAGCTGTTACTTCTAAAATTCTATGGGATATCTTTTGCTATTCATTAGTGGATATAGTTTTTAAAAAAAAAAATGAAGGCTCCGATGGGAAAGTCATTTCACTGTCTATTAAGTATGATTTACATCATCCCCACAGTTGGACCACACAAAGCATTAACCACTAAAATTAGATTGTGTCATTCACTCAATAATTCATTCAGAAATTAGTTAGCATTTATAATGTGCTAAGCACTGCTGCATGGTACTAACATTGAAACAAGACAAGCTGAGTGCTATTTTTGTTTATTTGTTTGTTTGTCTTTTCAAGACATAGTTTCTCTGTGTAGCCCTAGTTATCCTGGAACTAGTTCAGTAAACAAGGCTGTCCTCAACCTCACAGAGACCCACCTGCCTCTGCCTCCTGAGTGTTAGGATTAAAGGCATTGGGCCACCATCACCAGACAGGCAGAGAGCTTTCTGTCTACTGCAAAGGAGAATTGCCCATGGTTCATGGATCTAAATCTAAATCGTAGATTTCTAGCCTGTTCTCTTCAGTGTGTTGACACGATCTGCATGTGTATGACATTGAATATTGTTAATTCTATAACCACTTTAATCTAGAACAGAAGAAAACACAATTTCAGAGTAAAGCACAGTCTCAGAATTATCTCATTAATGTAAGTAAAACAATCAACATACTATGACAGGAATCATTCAAAGGACAACTCTGGTTCCCAAGAATTATTTTCGTCCATGGTTGTGTGACCAAAACCAAACTAAATTAAAATAAATAAACAAAACAATATATATTTGTATCCTTTTCTTAAGCTTTTGGTTGTTTTTGTTTTGTTTGGTAATGTGTTTGTTTTTGTAAAATAAAAATTGGTAGACTGCAAAAATGAAAGTCTTTTGAGTTAAGCAACATATGCTGTAGGCAGTGACTGTCTATGGTTGCAATGATTCCGGAAATGTCTTTGTTATCATTTCACTGCAATAACAAATTGGAAGTACACATTATTCAAGACTAAATGATGACACTATCTTAAATAAAACTAAAGCTCACTTAGATTATTCATGCTGAATAAACTCATTGGATTGAAAACATTTTATTGCTTCAATTATTATGCAAATGACACCTGGTGTTAGATGCATGGTTCAGGAACCTGAGGGCACCAGCAGCATAGCTGCTGAGTTATTAATCATGGGTGTCAAATCTTTTCTGCTAATTAAGCTTAATTGAGCTCTATGTTATAGAAGCACCATTTACAATGACAAAACTTACCCAAGATATTAAAATATCAGAGCCCAGTAAAGTCTTAGATTAACATCATCTGCTGCATGTGAACACCAATGCCTAGCACACTGTGTATAAGAAATCTCTTTCCTTCTGTTAAGTTGTAAAAATTACATCAAATTAGTAGGATATGTGTAAGATTTACATAATAAAATGATTTAGGAAAGAAATTTTGACACAACATATATGCCTAAATTTCATATTTATTTAAGAACAGCCAGAATATACCCTTTTTAATAAAAAAAATATGAAGGGCTTTTAAAGACTCAAAACTAAAATCTATTATGCATTGGTTAACACGATCAGAAACTAGTCATGCTTGAAACTAAATCTTTATTTCATTTATGTTCAATATTATTTCCAGCAATGTTACAAAACATCCATTAGAAGCACATTCTTCTGAAAGAAGTGGCTTTATTAGTCTGCCTGGAGAAACATAGTGCAATTATTTCTGAATCTGATAGCCAGCAAGCATTTCAAAGGTTCAGTTGCCTATTTACTTAAAAACAAATCAAGAAGTTTTACTGCCAAGAAAGAGGTAAATTTTAAAATGGCCAGCAGGCTTCTGGTATTAGCAAGCTTTGTCAAATTCATTTCAGACATGCATGAGGAGTTTGCACTATTTTTGTTTTTCCTGTTTATGCCACAGTTTTTGTCAAGAAGAGAGCTTGGATACTTAGGGGAAAGCTACCCGATTCACAGACATGTGAAAACTTAAAAAGGAAAAGACAGACACTTTGTAGCTCCACAAGGGAAAGCAAATCCCTAAAGAATATTGAGATAAATTAAAGGAAAGACAATGAGGATATTAGAGGAAAATTTATGCTTTGATTAAATTTTAAGAACAAATTGGCAAGAAAAGTACTGGAACCTTGGGTTAATATAAGTGCAGGTGAGGATTTGCATAACATGAACAAGGCAACTGGGACTTTAAAAGTGACTTTTTCTAAGAAAGGATCTGCTCTGCTGCAAAGGGCTAAAAGAAAAAAAGATGAATCACTATGGTCTGGGGACACAGATTTTGCTCTCCCCAAATACTGTGCTCCAGCGGGGTACCAATTTATGAACTTTTAATAATAACAGAGCACTTGAGCAGAAATTTATAAGATGGCACATTTGCAAATACATTGGTGGAAACATCAGGTAGGCTGGCCTCAGCAAAGTGGGGCAAACAGATGTAGGCCTTAGAGGCTGACAGTTCTTAGCCACTTTGTTCATTTGAATCATTGAATGGAGCACAGAGTCCCCAGTGAAAGAGCTAGAGAAACTACCCAAGGAGCTGAAGGGGTTTGCAGCCCCATAGGCAGAACAACAATATGAACTAACCAGTATCTCCAGAGCTCCCTGAGACTAAACCACCAACCAAAGAAAACACTTGGTGGGATTCATGGCTCTAGCTGCATATGTAGCATAGGATGTCCTAGTCAGTCATCAATGGGAGGAAAGGCCCTTGGTCCTGTGAAGGCTCTATGCCCCAGTATAGCTAACTGCCAGGGCCAGGAAGAGGGAGTGGGTGGTTTAGTGAGCAGGGGGAAGGGGAAAGGATAGGGGATTTTTAGAAGGGAAACTAGGAAAGGGATAACATTTGAAATGTAAATAAATAAAACAGCTAATAAAAAAATAAAATGATATTTTAAAAACAGAACAAAACAACAACAACAACAACAACGAAGAAGAAGTTAGACTCCAGAGAACCAAATAACCCTATTAAAAATCAGGTGCAGAGCTAAATAAAGAATTCTCAACTGAGGAATACTGAATGGGCAAGAAGCACTAAAAAATGATCAACATCTTTAGTCATCATGGAAATGCAAATCACATTTTTTATCCAAAGTCCAGCAATTAGCAGCATCCAGTTTGGGAAAATAGATAACCAGTTAACTTTTTAATATGTTTGGGGGGAGTTGTGTCAGGAGGTTAAAAGTTTACCTTATAACTGGATCATTTTTGCAACTTGCTTTCTCACTCAACAATGGAACTGAAACTTCTTTAAGTCCACACCTTGTGGCTGGGCAATAAGTGTACTGGTTTTCTCTCCAGCAAATAAGTGTTATAAAAAAGACCTTTACACACATATCCTTGTGGGCATGCAATTGTAATTCCATGAGATCATTTTCTGCAAATGTAAATACTGAAAATAATGGAGATATGTAAATTTTACACACAGTGGCATGCTACCCTTCAAAATGCTATAACAAACCATGTCTCCTATTCATGCACATAATATTTATGTACATCTCAGCAACATCTAAAAATATAAATCATTGTTTACCTACTGAAAGACTTACCATGTGTTTCTTATTTCTAATGTAAATATGTGTGTCACATGCTTTTCTTAAGTGTGCTCACATTTACTTTAGCCTACTGAATCTCATTGGAAATATTTTTCTATTGAGTTTATTCTGAATGATTTATTAGAGTTTTTTAATGTGCTGTGGATCTTGGTTTTGTATGTGTTGGATATATTGTGAATATATTAAACATCGATTCATTATCCTTTACCTTTTTCTTGGTTTTCTGCCTCTTATAAAGAGGCTTTTTTTTGTCATAGAAATCTAAGGTTTAAAAATATATTTTCACCAATAGTCTTAATAATTTGGCGGTGTCTTAAGTAGCCTATTTGCATTTCTTAAGTTATTCAAAACATCTTACCAAGCAGTTTGTTGTTTCCCTGCTTAATTGTGTTCATTACAAAATAAAAATTTATTCACAGGAGTTGACATAACATGCTCTGTCCTGTACCACTGGCTTACAGGCTGATCCTTCAAAGACGACAATGCATTTAATATTTCCTAAGTGAGGACTCATCCCTTCTATTTACTAAAATTACTTTCTTGAGACTTTTTCTGCTATTCTTAAGGCTGTTTTCTTTCTTATTCACTCACATTCACTCTGATTTTTGAAAGAATGCATAATCTATATAATTTGGAGTAAACTATATAATCCTTCATTAGACTCCCTCATCAATCTAGTATACTATAACATTCTTCCTTTAATTCTGTTATGCGTCCTTTAAATTCATGTTGTTTTTCACGTTTCTTGTTAGTTTTAATATCAAATTATCCATTTCATTTTACTGTAGAATACCAATGAGCTCATTCCTATTTGTTACCATCATAAGCTACTCATTTCTTCAATTTAATTTCAAAGTCTCTGTGGCTGGTGTGAGGGCAGCTTTTTGTTGTTGTTTATCTTATTAATACTACTAATACTTTAATGTTATCCTCTTGGACTTTTACATGAATTATTATTATTTGAAAATTCCATCAACTTCGTCTTCTTTCAAATATTCCAACGCATCATTGCTTTGCCCTGGCTGTCCTGTGGTCTCTACTGTACTGCTAAAAAGCACCAGGAGCACAAGCATCCTCCTCTCATCCTCATCGCACTGCTAGTGTTGATGAGAATCTTTCTGAGGTGTCAATATATTGAAAGCAAAATTTAGCTTTATATTCTAATATACAAATTTTTATACATCAAGTTGGTTTTGTTTTGTTTTGTTTTGTTGAGACAGGGTCTCTCTGTGTAGCCCTGGCTGTCCTGGAACTCACTCTGTAGACTACCAGTTGGACCTCGAACTCAGAAATCCACCTGCTTCTGCCTCCCGAGTGTTGGGATTAAAAGTATGTGCCATCACTGCTTGAGTATGTTCTTCCTTATAATTTCAATTTAGAAAATACCACTATCAAATGAAAATATATACACTTATATGAATATATATGCACATATGTATGTACATATATATATACACACAAGTATATATGCATATATACACATATATATCTTTATTAGACAAAGTGATCAATAAATAATAAAGCATTTATTTTTACTGAATACATACTGTTTGACTGTCATATGTTTTTCTCTGATATCTTAATATGTTTTAACAAGATTTCCTAAAGTTAAATTGTTTTAATTGAATTATAATACTATATTTCCTAATGAATTACATTTATTCCTAGAGACCACTGTCTGCTACAGTGCATTGTTAGTTTAATGCCTACCTAGGTTGATGGGCTTTATCATGTTTTGTTAGATGTTTTAAAATGTATAAATACAGTTTTAAGAGTGATTTATCTTTCCTTTATTCTATTGGAATATGTGATGATCTCAATTGCAAAGAACAGAACTTATAGTACTTCTTAGTATTTGAAAGGACATTGTCTTTTCATTAAATTTATTATTTTATCCTTCTATTTTATACTTTCATACTCAAAGTTATATTTATTCATCCCAGTACTTAAATAATGAACTATACACCGTGTTCAAATTTTAAACGCTGGATTTTTAAACCATTTTTTTTTGCTTCTTACTACATTTATGGAATTATGGGGGCCAAAAATTTATGTGACTTTTTATACAATGTACTGTCTTTGGAAGACCTACCCAATCTATCTCTTTCCCTTTAATTGAGTATACTTAGCAAGTTGGTCATCTTACCTGGAAGCTTCCTATTTTCAAAGCACCCTATTGTAAATCTTTTACTACTATTTTGAATTATAAGCCAAGCAGCCTTAATGTAAACAATGGCATGTTGTATGGGTACACACTTGTAATCCTAGATCATGGGAGGCAGAGATAGGAAGATCAAGAATTCAAGGTCACCTTTGACAACATAGTGAGTTTTGGACCAGCCTGAAACACAATATGATCAAGTTTGTTTCATTGTAGGAATCTAAGGATGGTTTAATATATATAAATCTGTAACTGTAACATTATACAAAGAGAAATGAAGAAAAATTCACAAGATTATTTCACCTTGAAAGAAAGACTCAACATTTGTTCAAGATAAAAGTGCTAAAGAAACTAAGAATCACATTCACTATAATAACCTCTGTTCATGATAAAACATTAACAAACATCATACTGAGTTTAGAAGTCCTGGAGACATTCTCTCTAGAACCAAGGGCAAGTCAAGACTGGGTGCTATCATCATTCATTCAATGCAATGCTTGAAAGGTTAGCCTAAACTATAAAGCAAGAGAAAATAATAAAGCAGAAACAAGAAAGAAATAAGTCAAAAAATGCTCACTTGCACATGGTTTCTTGAGAAGACTCTAAAGTCTCCACCCAAAAAGTGTAGATCTGGTTTAAAAATTCAGCAAACAAGCAGCTTACAAAATCTTTGTATGAAAAGCAAAGATGTCTCAGTGCACTCACAACACAATTACTGAGAAAGAAAGCAGGACAGCTGTCCTTCCCAAATAGCCTCAACACACTAACCAAGTAGCCAACAAACAAACCTAAGAATAAGTCCAAGAAAGGGAGCTCTACGGAAGAGAAAGACCTCTTCAATGACTACCACAACTATTATACACTGAAAACACAGTAGAGTATGGATAAGGGTTCCCTGCTCACAGTTCAGTTGAATTAATATTGAGAAAAGATTCACATGACCAAAAGCAATATAAATTATTGCAATACTGCAGTGCCGGTGAAGATACTTACAAAAAGGGACCTTTGTAGATAGGTACCTGAAGAAAAGGAACCCTAGTTGGCTATAAATTATTCAAACACTATGGAAATGAGCAAGGATGCCCTGTAAAATATCTAAAAATAGAACTATCACATGGCCTACTATTCCTCAGTATATAGAAGGGAAGGAAATTATATTAGAGCAAAGAAAGAAGATAAAGAAAGAGAGGCTGGGGACAAAGGGAAGGAGAGTGAGATCAAGTATACTATACCCATGCATGAGACTTTAATAATAAAACCCATATCTCTATACTAACCACTATGTACTAACAAAAGGGTTCCCCACAGAAAGGATATTATTACCAAGGCCTGAGACAAAGAAGTTGGTTCCAGATTTCCGACCAACAATACCAATATATTTAAATGTTTTGATGAAAATTTACTTAAAATCCAGAATTTTAGTTTCAATTTAAGTTTTGTTTAAATATAGAGATGTAAATATTTTTCTGAGCATAGAAAAATCTACAAAACTAAAAATGTTAATAATTCACAAATCTTCTTAAAAAAATAAAAAAACACTTCTTTTTTTTCTCTTTATTAGATATTTTCTTCATTTACTTTTCACATGTTATTCAGAAATTTTCCCTTACCCTCCCGCGTCCCCGCCCTGCTCCCCTACCCACCCCCTCCCACGTAATGGCCCTGGCATTCCCCTGTTCGTAGCTCACTATGTGAATGAATACATCCTAAAAAAGGAAGGGTGAATAAAGAAAATATCTAATAAAAAAAAAGGATAAAGAAAAGAATCTGAAGAAAAAGAAGGGTGAGAAAGAGAAAAGATAAGAAGAGGGAAAGAAAGGAGAGGAAGAGAGGGAGGGAGGGAAGGAAGGAAGGAAGGAAGGAAGGAAGGAAGGAAGGAAGGAAGGAAGGAAGGAAGCAGAAAGAAGGAGGAAGTACGTAGGTAAGTAGAGGTAGATGGGTAGTAGGTAAGTTTCTGTTCTCTTTAGGGAATACCTACAATGCAACATCTACTGTACTTGATTTTGCTCCAAGTGACTATCTGGCTGAGTTCTTTCTGATAAAGAGATTGTTTTTTCTCTTGAGTCTTCTCCTCTGCTCAAAATTCCAGAACTTGGTCTCTGCTCAAGTGTACAACTCAAACCTTAGATTTGGTGACTCAGTACAATACCAGAGGCCTTGCTCTGAACAGACATGGACTCTAGGATGTTCCAGACAATGAAATGTTAATGAATGTTACTGAAGTACTGACTTTAAGTATTCTGGGTTCAGTGGAGGCAAAGGGACTTCTTTCTTGGAGCATTTCTCTGCCTTTGCTCCATTGACAATCAATGAAAATTCATTCCAGACCTTATTGTAAGGTGCACTGGGGTGTTAAATTTATTCAGCTACACAGTGTTCTGAGGATTGGGATCCTTGAAGGGATCACTGCTTTGAAGCCTGGGAAATTTTTTGCATTTTTTTTTTTTGGTCTAAATTTTGGAGTCTTATTTTTTTTTATGTCAATGATCAAAATATAAAAGATATATGAAAATAAAAAAGTATGCCCACTTTGCTACCTGATGCATACTAAGTAGTATCTTCAAATATAGATTTCACAATAAAGAATAGAGAGCAAAGAATTCACTACTATAAATATCCCCTAGAAGGTGGCAATTAAGTCTGTGGTAAGATCCTGCCTCCATTTGTTTATTCTGGAGTGTGAGTTCCCGTGGTAACTGACAGATTCAAAAGAAAACAAACAAACAGCAGTAACAACAACAACAACAAAACAATAAAAGATGTTAGCCTACTGTTACTAGGATTACATGCTGTTTAGGAAAAAAAATGCTAACAAGCCCTTGGTCTTCAACCTGCTCAGGACCAGGTGTGAGGAGAGCTGAGTCTGCATCTGTAGGCTCATCTGCAGAGCATCAGTTTTGACCTGGGTTACTGCTGTACTTTCTTGGTAGTGGTCTCACATGTTCTTGCCTTGATCAGATTGATCATGTTTAAAACTTAAGCTTATGTAATTAAGTGCCTCCCCCTTTTTTTCCTTAGTCCTCCCCTCACTGAGCTACATGCAATTTATTAAAATGTGAAGAGATGGAAGTAAGTGCTATGACTATAAAACGGAAGCAGTGAGTAGGGTGTACGTAAACACATACGATGCTACGGGATCCTGAAGGAACTGGGCATTCACAGTGACCACCTGAGAAATAAAATTCCGTGGTCACAGAATTTATTGCAAAAATGATAATACTAAATTATTCACCCTGCCCCCCCAAAAACAAATTTAGCAACCTGCCTCTCCCAAAGACTACTTTTCCAAACTGCTGGAAATTTCTGCTTCTCTTATGAGCAGGAAGCAGGTAAGACCTGCAATCCCACAGAATGAACAAACTGCAAATTTTTTTCTAAAAACTAAATAAAAATATTTCTCTTATCTATTTTTTAATAAAATAAATGTATACATTTGGTCACGTACCCTCTCAGGCTTATTTAAGGAATATATAAGATCAGCCATAAAAAGTGTAAAAAACGGAGGCTCACGGTCAGCTTTTAGATGGAACACAGGGTTCCCAAGGAAGAAGTAGCTAGAGAAAGTTCCCAAGGAGCTAAAGGGGTCTTCAACCCTATAGGTGGAAGAATAACCAGGAACTAACTAGTACCCCCTGGGCTCATGTCTCTAGCTGCATATATAGAAGAGGATGGCCTAGTTGGCCATCAGTGGGAAGAGAGNAACCATGAACTAACTAGTACCCCCTGGGCTCGTGTCTCTAGCTGCATATATAGAAGAGGATGGCCTAGTTGGCCATCAGTGGGAAGAGAGGCCCCTTGGTTATGCAGACTTTATAAGCCCCAATACAGGGGAACACCGGGGCCAAGGGGTGGGAGCGGATGAGTAGGGGAGCAGGGCCGGGAGGGGGGAGGGTATAGGGAACTTTCTGGATAACACTTGAAATGTAAATGAAGAAAATATCTAATAAAAGTTGAAAAAAAAGAGCTTAAGTTTAAAGCTATATATTTGTTATTTTTAATATTTCTCCTTCAGTCTATGTCTTTAAATAATAGTTTAGCTATTACTGAAATATTTGAATGTTCACTGAAGTGGGTTTTGTCATACTAACCCACATGTGTAAGTAGAATAATGCAGTCAAAGAGAGAATTGTGGCCAAGTGATGTGGCATCCCAGCACTTGAGAGTCTAGGATCCTGTCTCATAAGGAGATGATTCATTTGTTTCCATTTTGGTACAAGATGGTGACATTTTAAAGCTATTGTGTTTTTAACCACATTGTCCTTTTCAGTGTATGTCCTCCTGAGAGAAACATGTTATGTTTCAAAGACTCTCAGCTCCATGAGTGGACCTCAGCTTTTTCTCTAGCTCAGTCTGTGAAAATTCTTGACACACTTGCTCTTCTGAATTGTTTGGTGTGCAAGTGAAGAGAAGCTAATGACTGGGAGGAGTGGGAAGAATAAAGCATAACACATAGGAAAAAAAGGAATATGCTTTTCCAGTTTTAATACAGATATGGAGGTTTGGACTAGACAGCTACATGAAGATAGTTTCGAAAAAACACAATTCACATTTTTTCCCCAAAACATAAATTAATGAGGCTCTTTTCATCACTATTTCTCTTTCTGTGACTGCTCAAATTGAAAGATGGAAATCTACAGAATGTCAGTTTCTTTTAGCTTCAAGGGAAATGGCTGCATGAAACCTTCTTTAAAACATTTTTTTTTCTGATGCAAGCGTTTTAAATTATTCCTCAAAGGGCAGCAGTGGACGCTGAGGGAATAGCATGGCATTATGAACTACATCTAACATAAGATTTTGCTTCTGCATGCCTGTCATTGCTCTTCAGTGCCACTGCAAGGGAGTGGAAATCATGCAAGCTTGGAAGAAATATTCTCCTCACCCTGATACTCTATATTAACTGTGGAATTGTACTATTTTCCTCACCATGGCAACAAGAGCCACTGAAAAGAGTTAGCAACGGCCTTCCCTGCAAAAGGTGACAGGGGAAAAGCAGCAACAAAGAAATGTGAAGCAAATGAAGGCTTTGGAAATAGGGGCTGAAGAAACCATCAGTCCGGACAAGAGAAACTCAATGCCCAGCATCAAGGACCCTTCCCAAATACAGTGTATTACACGAGGTTCCAGGGTGCAAGGAAAACACTTGTAATTGACCCATGACTGAATTTCAGAATAGATGAATTTTAATATTGCATCATGCAACTGAGAAGATGATACAAATGACTGCATTTTCCAGAGAAGATAATGTCAATAAAAACGTAAAAGCCTAGGTTCACCAGTAAGCTTACAATGACTCTGAATTGCTCACCTAAACCACCATAAAACAAATATTAATCTATTCGGCACAGATGGTTCTTCTACTAATTTTCTGAGAATCAATGCTGTTTTGGACAATGAGACACTTTAGTCGTATGTTCTTTTCCCAGAAATTAGTTGAAGATGTCAGATACTCTGTATTCATTCAATATATGTTGGTCAAAATATTTATCTAGCCCTCCATTCTGGGATTTGTGTTAGGTTGTCTTGGTAGAATGCACTAGACTAAGTGAAATTAACCAGAAATGATGCTAACAGATTAGTCTCTTCAGGAAAAAGGAACAAAATCATACCAGCATTTTATTCTATAACGGAATAAATATAAAAATTAATTTAAAAAAGTAATACTGCCCAAATAGAACTCAAATTATTTCATTACAACCAGAAAGCTTTAAAAGGCTTCAACCATGGGACTCATTCTGTGTAAGATTCTTTTTCAAGATTAAAAACAAGAAGAAAGAGGAAAAAAATCAGTCTTGTCATTGATCTCAAATATAAGAAATAATAAATGGTATATATTTGTTAGAGACCCAGGTAACTTTTGGTATTGTGTTTTACTAAATGAAACGTTATTTTTTGTGTTGAGAGAACAAATTTAAAATAGTACTGAGATTGACAAGAAAAATAGATTTGGAGGACTTACAGAGAAGGCAATGGAAAGGATGCCAGTTTACATATAGCTGCCTTTGATTCTCAGTAAAATTAAAGAAATGAACCTACAATGAGGAAAAGTAATAGGGCCATTGTGATACTCTAACTGTGAATATCAAAGTAATAGGGCCATTGTGATACTCTAAATGTGAATATCAAATTAGCAGTCCCAACATTTGGAACAAACAGTGTGTGCTTTGGGTTTAAGGGTAGAAGTTATCCAGATGGTGTTCAGGTTTTCATTTGAGCTCAGGAAAAGAAAATACTTGGGCATCCACTTGAGCCTGTACACATCCCAGGTTCTGCTGCAAAGTCATTCTTTTCCTGTATTATGTTCATGATTCTGCTCCATCAACTTGTTTATTTTTAATTAAGGTTTGTTTTATTTGTGTTCTTTTTTGTTCTTTATTTTACTTTAAAACTTGTCCATGAGTGACTAAGCTATGCAACCTATAGTGTTCCAGGGAAACATTTGAAGAGTGCTCAGTTTGTCACCCTGAAGGTCAGGAGTTCTGTTTACATTGTAATAAAGAGCCCAGAGGGAAACCAAGGACACTGGAGAGGTAATGGGGGACTCATTACGTGGGAGATGATGAGAGAAAAACAAGGTAGCATGAGCTAGAGTTCTGTTGCTTATATAAGTATGCATTGCTTAAAAGAGAGGTCAGGCCTCCATCCAAGCCTACAGGGCAGAGAGGTACAGAATAATAGACTGAGACTCGCTTTCTAACCCACAGGCAAAGATACCTGCACAGAAAAAATATTAAATGAGCAAGTGAGTGTAAGATTGCTCTAAGACATTAAGAAGATGAGGCTACCCTGAAAGCTAGCCTGCTCAGGACCTTCCAACTGCAATGCAGTGAGCTCTAGAAATTCGGGTACATTCCCTAATGTCTTGTTACTGGCTTGGCAGCAGTGTTAGAGGCAGATGGGGAGGGCACAGGATGGTTGTTGTATTCATTTAAATTCCAGCCTAGGAAGCATTAGGAATTTTCTGCAGTGTTTTGTTTTTGTTTTTGTTTTGTTTGTTTGTTTGTTTGTTTTGAAGCCTGTGCTGTTTTATTATTTCAAAGAAACACATAGAGACTTCTGTTCAGTGTCACAGTGCCAATAACACATATTACTTCAAACCTCCCTGTTCCAGTTAGCATTTCTATGGATGTGATAAAAAAAACTGACCAAAAACCATGTGGGAGAAGAAAGGATTATTTGGCTTAAACTTTAATATCACACAGTCCTTTGTTTCAGGAAGTGAGGGAAGGAAATCAAGCTGGAACCTGATCTGGAAGCAGAATTGGAAGCAGAGAAGCATAGAAAATCACTGCTCCCTCCAACTGTATAGTTCTCAGTTAATAATTTTATACAACTTAGGCCCACATGCACAGATATGGCACCACCCATAGTGGACTGGGTCCTTGCATATCAATCAGCAATCAAGAAAATGGCCCACATGCATGCCAATGTGACAGTCGGATGGAGGCAACTCCTGAATAGAAGTTGCCTGTGCCATGGCATATCAAGTTGACAACCAAGATTAGCAGTCACACCCAGATCCATGATCCAGGTACCATCTCCGCAGCAACAATGTGAATAAAATACAGCTCAAGCATGCAGGCCCCTTTCTCCTCAATGCTAGAATGTCTTCAGCACCGCTAAGGTGTTTGCTAGACTCCATAGGTTAAGACAGATCATCTTAGAAAGGCTAGAGATTAGAAGATGGGTTAGGTTTGGCCTGCAGGCATGAAAGCGCAGGAGTTGCAATTAGAAATATGACTTAAGTGGCAACATGTGTTACCAGGTCTAAGAGAGAGAGAGAGAGCTTTCAATTTTCAGCTATACCTATACTGTAGCTTGTTGTTAACTCACACTAATGGCATAAAGACACATATTGTAAATTTTTCTGTTTGCGTCATTACCATGTTTACAAACCATACTGAGTTAAAAATAAATTATTCAGCAGTATTTCCCTATAAACAAGATGTCCTGATTTGTTACACTTTAATGTTCCTATCTCCTGATTTCTCTAACTAAGCACTGAACATTCTCTCTCCTAGAGGGACTTTTACATCCTATGTCTTGATTTGCTGAGTTTGTTATAAGTGAGAGGTTAAGGAATATAGACTTCCTCATGCAGGAACTTGGTGTGAGTATTCAGTAGATAGAGCATTTCCCATGTAACACCAAAATAATTGTTTTTTTAAAGTTTTAATATATTTTAATATATTAAATCATAAAAAGCTGGCAAATTTTCTCTCAAAATTCTACCATGTAAAAAAATAATGATCTGATATTCAAAGTAGGGTTCAGATGTGATTGTTTTAAACACATTTGGGTCCCAAGTACACTAATTAAATGAACCTAGCAGAGACCTAGTAAGCACATCAACCAAGTTAATCATATTTAGTTAATTGATTTGTACAATTATTGCTATATCAAGTATTATACTTATTATTATATTACACTCTAGATTGGAGTCCAATGTGCTCTTTTGAGGACCTGTAGGCATTATTCTTGAAGTGCTATTTGCCCTTTCGCACAGGTTTCCTTCTGTTCATCCAAGTTGTGTCCTAGCTACAAGACTGTCTGCTCATATACTGTGGATAAATAAGAAGGCTATAAATATCATATATATTCTAGAGCTGAGTTAGCTTATTGTAATGGGAAGCATCTGAATTTATATCACTAAATTTTACAGTTCTATGCCTAATGCAACAGCATAGCTTTTCATTTAATGTTAGTTTTCAATAAATAAATTAAGACAGATTGGTGAAATAGTGAAATATCTGATTGACGTACTCATGCTCTGACATGTGATTGCAATCTGCTATAGAACAGAGAAACAAACAGGAGGAAGTTTTACGTGGGTCTGTATAATTCAGTAACACTCTAGTAGATAGATTACATGATAAAACACAGCCTGATCCTAGGCAGGGTGTGTTATGAGATGTACAGAGTGGAGTGATCGCTCTTTCTCTCATTTTCTTGCAGGTTGAGTTTCAGAGGTTTAGGTATTTCTCCAGCACCATGCCTGCATGCCGGCTTGCCATCACATGCCCCACCATGATAATAATGGCCTAATCCTCTGAAGCTATAAGCAAGCTCTCAATTAAATGGCTTCCTTTTTAAGTTGCATTGGTCATGGTATCTTCTTTCAGCAGCAGAACATTAACTAATATAGTTATTGCAAATAGCCGTGTGATAAACACAAGCACACAGATATTTCTTATCCTTCAGGTGTGTTCTTCAGAGTTCAAAACCTGGTACCAAATGGTACCTTTATTTTTCACTATTTAAAGAAGTGCCACACAGTTCACTATTGGAGCTAGTGTATGTCCTAACTCATGCTCTCACCATTGGCTAGTAAGTGTCCTTTTACTTTCACATTCTCCTCCAGTGCGTGTTATTATCATTCTTAATCATTGCTATTTCTGAAATGAGATCAGGTCCTTTACAGTTTTGATCTGTGTTTCCCCCATAAATAATGATACAAAGCATTGTTATATCATTGTTGTCCATCATATTTCTTCATTTGAAAGCTATCTATTTGGTTATTTTTAAAATAAAATAGACAGTTTGACTGGGCTTATAGTGCATGATGATGGACTGAAGTCATGGTGGTAAGAATAGTCAAGAAATCATGTCCAAAACCACAAGCAGGAGGCAGAGAAAAATGCTGACATCCTCCCCCAGTGACACGCCTCCTCCAACAAAGCCAGGCAGGCCATTCTTCCTACTGGGAATCAAGTATTCAAATATCTGATATTTTTGTTATTTGCTTTTTCCTTATATTGAAATACTTTTTTCTCATATAACATATCCCGATTAGTTTCCCCTCTCGCTACACTTCCCAGTTCCTCCTCCCATTAGGATTTACACACTTTCTGTCTCATTAGAAAACAAGCTGTTTTCTAAGAGATAATACTAAAATAAAATAACACCAAAAAATTTAAAAATACATAAAAAGATAAAACGAAACCTAGTACACTGAAGTAGACAAAGCAGACAAAAAGAAACAGTCTCCCAAAAGGCACGAGAAACAGATATAGGTGCAGAGACCCACTCATTTGCGAATTCAAGAATCCCATTAAACATTAAACTGGAAGCTATAATATATACCCAAAGGACATGTAGAGTTAAAAGAGAGAAATTATATGATCAAAAATAAAATAAAATAATAGAAGTTTTAAAAGCTCTGACATACATCTATTAGTTGGAACACAGGACTCCCAAGGAAGGAGCTAGAGAAAGTACCCAAGGAGCTGAAGGGGTCTTCAACCCTGTAGGTGGAAGAATAACATGAACTAACTAGTTCCCCCTGCGCTCATGTCTCTAGCTGCATATATGGAAGAAGATGGCCTGGTTGGCCATCATTGGGAGGAGAGGCCCCTTGGTCATACAGACTTTATATGCCCCAGTACAGGGGAACGCCAGGGCCATCACATGGGAGGGGGTGGGTAGGGGAGCAGGGCGGGGATGCGGGAGGGTAAGGGGAAATTTCTGGATAACATTTGAAATGTAAATGAAGAAAATATCTAATAAAGAGAGAAAAAAAAAAAAAAAAAAAAAAGCTCTGACATAACATTATGAGACAAGGAATCTCCAAAGAAGACATTGAATTTGTTTTCTTTTGGATGACTACTGCTGGTCATGAGACCTACCTTAAAAGTAGTTTGTTTCCCCGGTGAAACACCCTTAGAGAAAACTGCTTTTTCATTTATAGGTGGTTCTCAACTGCAGAGAGCTTCTGGATTAGGGATGGGGCTTGTGCCCACTTCTTTCAATTCTAAACCCTATCTAGTGCAGACCCACGCTGGCACTGAGTGCTTCCTCAGTCTCTTTGAACTTTTATGTGCCATGGTCCTGTTGTTTTAGAGGTACACATTTTCTTGTGTCCTGCATCCCATCTTATTCTTATGCTCTTTCTGCTTCTTATTCTGCAGTTCCCTGAACCCTGAGGGGAGAGATTTGATGGAGACATACCATTTATGGATGTATTTCAAGATCTGTCACTCTCAGCAGACTGGATATAGAATATTTGTTCCCATCTGCTGCAGGAGGAAGCTTATCTTGTAGTGGCTGAGAAGATAGAGATCTGTGGGTGTAGCAGAATGCCATTATGCATTATTTTATTGCTGTGTTCTTTTAGCACAACAATAGGATTTAGTTTTACCCTAGGTCTCTGGGCCATCTAGTGTCGGTTTGTTTTATTTTGTCTAGTTCATGTCCTCTATGTTTCATGTGCCTTGATGGAGATCTTCTTTAGGCTAGGGACATTTTCTTCTACTATTTTCTGGAAAATATTACAGGTGCCTTTAACTTTCATCTCTCCTTCTTTGGTTCCTATTACCCTTACAACTGGTCTTTTCATAGTGTCTCAGATTTTCTAGATCTTTTGTGTCAGAATTTTGTTTTGAGCGAGGTATCCATTTCTTCTACCGTGTCTTCAATGCCTGAAGTTTACTTTTCCATGTCTTGACTCTATAATTCCTATTCAAGTTCTCAATTTTTTTCATTTCCATATTTCCCTCAGTTTTCTTTAGTGATTCTATTTCTACTATCTAGTCTTGAGCTGTTTTATTTATCTCCTTCCACTGTTTGTGTCTTCATAAATTCCTTTAAGAGGTCATTTCCTCTTTAAGGACCTCTGTCACACTCATAAAGGTTTTTTAAAGGTCTCTTTCTTGTATTTAAGCTATATTGCAATTCTTAAGCCTACTGTGGGAGAGTTGGTAGGCTCTTGTGGAGACAGATTGTCTTGGCTAGTATTGTGTTTTTACCCTGACATCTAGGCAGATGTGTTTAGGGAGATTATATAATTCCATGTGCTGGTATCTGGTCTTGCCTTTGTTGAGTACATGCTTTGTTTCTTTTGTCTGTTCTGCTCCTTCGTTCTTAGGAGGGTACATTAGCTGGGAGCTGTGTTTTGCTTGGTAGGAAATTCTTCCTGGATTCTGCTAAGTGTCACCACTGGGGGGTTCCACGAAAAATATGTTTCTAGGTATTGGAAGCTGACACTTTGGAAATGGGGTAGAGGAAGGGAGTCCACAGGAGGGAAGAAAGCACCTGGATTGGCTTAGTCCCCTAGGAATGGAGATAGAGTGTGAGGGGATGCTATAGAAAGTAATTCTCAACAGGTTGTTGGGATGAGACTCAGTACTGGATTGAGAAGAGAGGACAGAGAGTGAAGAAGAAAACTCACTCACCTTTTTTTTTTTTTTTAAAGATTTATTTTATTTATTATATGTAAGTACACTGTAGCTGTCTTCAGACACTCCAGAAGAGGGAGCCAGATCTTGTTATGGATGGTTGTGAGCCACCATGTGGTTTCTGGGATTTGAACTTATCACCTTTGGAAGAGCAGTCGGGTGCTCTTATCCGCTGAGCCATCTCACCAGCCCCCAAAACAGATTTATGGCTGCTTGGAGATGCCTGGGGATTGAACCCGGGACCTCACACATGCGAAGTGCGCACTCTACCACTGAGCTACATCCCCCAGCCCACCTTCCTTGCTTACTTGTTTGTTTCACTGGCAGGCTTGTCTGCAGAGTTCCCAGGAAATGCCTGCTGGAAATGGGGGGCTGGGGTGGACGGATGAGTTGGGAGAAGGGTTGGAGGAGAATGTCTGCATGGTTCTCTGAAGATGGGATCTGAGAGAACAGGAGGCCACATTGGCTGGTCTGCTACAGAGTTGGGAGTGAGCCAAGGGGGTGAATTTAAAAGAGAGAAAGAAGTAAAATTCCACAGTTAAGCACTTGCTTTCATGTCAAAGTGGCCTAAAGGTTGTCAGGGATTGACTGTTGAAGTTGGGGGACTTGCATAAAGTGATAAGTTGTAAAAAAGGGAAAGATCTGTGAGATGAGAAGATGAGGCTAGACAGAGGTCAGAGGTCAGAGGTCAGAGGTCAGAGGTCACAGCCAGTGGTCTGCTTAGGAACTCTGAATGTGATTGGGTGATTGGATTTGGAGGAGAGAGAGAGAGAGAGAGAGAGAGAGAGAGAGAGAGAGAGAGGAGAGAGAGAGAGAGAGAGAGAGAGAGAGAGAGAGAGAGAGAGAGAGATCTGCAATTAGTTTTCTGGGCCTTAGATGGCTGGTACATCCCCAGGAAATGACTGTGATGTTCGAGTTTGGATAATGGGATGAGTGTGGGTGAAGAAAGGCTGGAAGATAGGTCTAATTAGTCTACTGGAAATAGGGAAAGAGAGGAAAGGAAGGCTGCATCAGTTGGTCTGCTATAGAGCTAGGAAGGAAGCTGGAGGATCAGATATGGAGGAGAGGAGGGAGAGAGAAAATTTGCTATTAGCTTACCCCTTTCTGCCCATTTTTAATTCAATTATTGTTTTCTGATTTTTATACATTTGACTCATTTATATATTGTGAATATTCATCTGCAAACTGGAAAACTGCTTCCAAGTGTTTTATGCATTGGTCTGACTTCTAGCTGACAATTTCCTTTGTTTGTCTATACATTTTATTTTTTATAATTCTGTTTTTAATTGTTGCAATCATTTTCCATTCTTTTTGGATACTGTCCAGACTTCTGGTGTTGGCAGCACTATCTTGAAGCATGTTCTTTTTCATTCTAATTGTTTTATATTAAGTCAGATTTCTTATAAAGAAATAGACTACCCTCACCATGAAAACCAAGGATATTATATAAGGGTCAGTTAAGATAATTAGATACTTCTTCTTGACTCTCAATTTATTATTTATTTTCTTGTCATACAACAAAATACCTAGAACAAAGAGAGGACATGTGGCACTGTAGCTAATGAAGTTATTTAATATCCATGTATCTATTCATGAAGTCAAAAAGATATGCTGGCTATGCTGGATGCAATAATTAAGCTCATGTCACAATACTATCTGTAGACACATATCTAAGGCTGCCTCAAAAGTTCTTTCCCTCTTCTTCTGAGCGAGAACACAATCAAGGTCATCTTTCATTTTTCTCTCATGTTCTATACAATGGGAGCTCAGTCATTGTGCTGCAGACACACTGATGGTACCATAAAATTATAAGGGAAATAAAAACTTCCTATTGCCTAGTAACCATGGCTGTCCTAATATCCTCGCTCACCATGTTATTTGTACATGTGATAATGATGATATAAACAAGCTTACTGGTTTTTTTTTGGGGGGGGGGTTAAATATGTAGCATGTGTTAATTATATACAACACATACTACTTGGTAATAAATGAGCCTATGATATTTTTATGTATTTACTATGCTGTGTTTATATTGACATTTTCAAGTTTCCTATCACTTATACAAGAAAAAAATATTATAAAATAGAACGTTGTGACTACAACAAGGACTGCTAAGGTGTTTATGCTTCTGTGCAGCTGCATCACTCGGTTTAACCTCAGGTTTTGTTCATTTTTGCCTAGAAACAATAGAGTATGCCATACATTCAACATGCATATATGTATACATACACACACACACACACACACACACACACACAAACACACACACACATCCTGCCACATAGCTTAGGTATACATCTTTGTGTAAGTATAATCTAAGATGCTCACATAATGAAGAAATTATCTAATGACACATTTCTTAGACTGAATCCCTGTTGCTAAGCAACAGGTGGTTCTAGGACCTGCCAGAGGCTCCACTTGTATTTGCTCATAATACCTAAGCCAGCTTTGTGAAGCGTCTACCATGAAAGCAAGAAGATATTCCAGTCAATAACATGTCGACTAGCATTCACTTGCTTTAATATGCTTGTGTTGAATTAATGAATAGATTCATATAGGGATACACGACTGAATAATGAATAGATTTTCTTTCCAAATATTATCTGACACTTTGGATTCTTCTATTTCCTGCTTTTCATTTTACACACTAATATTATTCTACTGTCTACGAACTGATGAACACACCATTGCTGAAAATGCATAATATATGTGTTGATGTTTATGTAAAATTGTTACATAAATATATAATTGCATAAATGTGAATGAAAGTGTCTTATTAATTTCATAACTAAGAGGACAATGAAACAGTAACACTATAGAAGAATAGAACATGAACTTTGCATCAAATATCTGGGTTTTTGGATACCGAGACCTGTAACATGTACAGGTTATTGTTATGTCTCAATGTCTCAACTTTCTCATCTGTACTTGGCAATATTTACATAATATCCTAAAGACGTTATGTACAGATAAACTCTAAATTTAGTAATTAATCTTGTCTTAAAAGCAAGCTTACACGTCCTTTCTAAGCATCCTAGGAGGAGAGGCCAGAACTGCAAAGGCATTTGGCAGAGCAGAGTGAAGAAAACGCCCTGTCAATATGAGCACTGTTAAATGAACAAGAGCAAAAGCTGGGATCTTCATCCTAGTGGCAGGGAAACAACGTGGGTAAGCAATAACAGTTCTATAGATGCTGCATACAAGCAGTGAAATTCTCACAAAATACAAATTCCTTTACTATACTTGATAACTTTTTAATGTCAGTTTCTAATAAGGAGATAAAAAGAAAACTCAGGGTAATGGTTACAGTCTTTCCTGAGAGTGTTGTTACTCTCCAAGAAGTCCTGGGAGTTCCTCTGGACTTATTTTACTGAGTTTTATTTGTTACACACAGATACAAAGGGGATAATCCTTTTAATGCTCTCATCTGATTATAGATTAAGTTATTTCTGGTATGCCATTCATTCCTAAGGCACAGTGATATGTGATCTCTTACACAAGTTTACCTTTGTCTTGTCAAGATCATCTTTACTCTGAAAAGTATAGGAAGGGGGTTGTTATCACTAATGCACTAAGTGTTTCCTAATGCACTGGCCATCTTATTCTAACCTTATCCTTCAGACTCTGGTACAAGCACCAACTTAGAGGGAAAGGCAAAAACAGACCTTCAGTTTTCTATCATTGCATTTCCATGGGAATCCAAGCGAATTACAATAGTGGCTAACAATG
>LR749563.1:2907265-2952088 GCA_902729485.2 Mus minutoides | reverse complement strand
AAAAAAAAAAAAAAAAAAAAAAAAAAAAAAACAATGAGAATTGCTTTTGTTGCTATCTCTTAGTGACTCTGGCAGTGCCTGAAGACACTTGTAGTCTTTATTACTGGGGCATTCATTGCTACAGAGATCTAAATGCTAGGTTGCTACTAAACATTGTGCAATGCATAGAACCATTCTCCACATCTGTTCCAAGATGCAATGGTGCCCAACTGGGACAACCTTCACTACAGTGATATGTGATACCTTAATCCTCACCATCCACTCCATACAGATAGAGTGAAATATGGAGCAAGGACTAGAGGATGGCTCAGTGGTGCAGATCTTGCCTAGTACATAAGGACCTGTGTGTGATTCACTTAAAAATGGTGGTGTTTAGGAGCGTTACTTTCCTGTTTCCTCACAAGGATATTGTACATATTATATTATAGCAAGTCTCAAAGCCTGTGAACTACTAAAAAGTCATCCAAGTGTGAAATTTACTTACTATAAATTTATTCTGTGGCATGGTGGGCTTTAAGTGATTTTTTTTAAAGTTGCAATTATTATACTGTTTTGTTGCTATAGTTTCCTGAAAGCTGGGACTAAAAATGAAGTTCACAGTCCTACTTAGCAAAGTGTTATACCTTGGGAATATCCCTTAGGATCCATGAGTTGCAATACCATGAGCTTATGATTACATACCATAAATTCATTTAGCTCTATACTAACTTCACAGGTGATTTCGTTTAGCATTCATCAGTTGTAGAACATGGGTTTCATTGTGATATTCTTTTTAATGAACATAAAATATTTTATCCAATATATTCTTATCACAGTTTTCCTTCATTTCCTCCCATATCTTCCCACCCTACCAACTCTTGCTTTCTCTCTCTCTTAAGAAAAGTAATTCACAAATAAAAAAAAATGAATAAAAAGAATCAAACACAATAGCACACAAAAATAAAAACAAGGAATATATGAACTATATATGCACTGACACACATACACACACACACACACACACACACACACACACACACACAAAGAAAGCACCAAACAGAAAACTATATACAAGCAAAAGAACAATAAGGTTAAAATGTCCAATCAAAACAGTATGAGACAAAAAGTAATGTGCAAAAATACTATTGAGTTTGTTTTGTATTGGTCTGCCCTTAATGTGAGCTCCTTTGGAGAAACTATTTTTTTTTTCTTTAATTTTCTGAGCAGTTGTCAATTGGAGATTGCTTCTTGGTTAAAGATAGGAGCACTGCAGCCTCCATTTGGTTTGGACCTACATATACAGGCCTATGCATGCTGCTCAAGTCTCTGTAAGTTCATTTGTGCATTAGTCCCATTATAATGCAGTCATTGTCTCCTTGGTATCAACGCTATGGTTCTTGCAATCTTTCTGCTTCCTCTTCTGCATAGCTCCTTGAGCCTTTGGGGGAGGGTTTTGATGAAGGCATATCACTGAGGACTGAGTGTTCCAAGATCTCTCACTCTCTGAAGATTGCCCAGTTATAGATCTTTCTACTTGTGTCCATCTACTGCAGAAGGAAGCTTCTATGATGATGGGTAAGACATTGACATATAGTTATAGCAGAATGTCAATAAGAGTCATTTTATTGCTTTTTACTATTAATTTGTTTCTTTGGAAGAACCATAGCATTTGCTTTTTCCTATATCCATGGTCTACTTATTCTCAGGTTCTTGTTCACCTGGGCAGTGTTAGGCGTGGACTCCATCTCATGGAGTGGGTCTTAAATCCAAACAGATAATGGTTGGTTATTTCCATAATGTTCACTGTAGGTTCCAGTACTCACTGGTGATGTTAAGTACTTTTAGAAGTATAAAAGAATGCTATATAGTGCTATACTAAAACTCTCATGATTATAGTAGTAGTTTAAAATTTTTAAAAATAATTAAGCATTTGATTTTATAGTCGTTTAGTTGTGTCAGGATTTTCCACATGGGTTCTGGAGATCAATTCTAGACCTTCATGCTCACAAAGCAAACACTTTACCAGTTGAGTATTCACCCCAAGCCCAAAGTTGAATTTCTTGCTAAGATTGCTTTAGATCTTAAAAGCTTCCTTTGCTGTAAACCATCCCCAAATGAGCTTTAATCAAAACATTCATAATTTAAACTAACCAAAAGGCCTGCTTTCCAGAGAAATGGTCTCAAGTCCTTATGCATTCAGTTCAACTAGCTTTAGCAAAGCAGTATGTCATGTGCACTGCAGGAGATTTTTAATACTAGATGGCAGCTGGAAATGCAAAGCAAGGATAACATAATTCCTCAGTAGTCCTGGAGCCGTTTGTTAATGTTGGACTTTTCAAAGCAAGTATAGGTTTGATGAATATGAAACAAGACGATATATATTAGTGATACCTAGCTTGCCTAGAATATACAAAGCAATAGATTTAGTCCTCAGTACTGAGGGGGGGGGTGTCTTGAAAACAAATAAACAAAAAACAGAAAAGCAACAACTAAATAAGAAAGATAGATAGACAGATGATAGATAGATAGATAGATAGATAGATAGATAGATAGATAGATAGGTGATAGATGAGTAGATAGATAGATAGATAGATAGATAGATAGATAGATAGATAGATAGATAGATAGGAAGCAAGATAGTAGTCAGTGTCAAAAGGCTGGAGAAATTAATGGAAAGTGACTCAAGATTGTATGATGAGTCCTGTTTTTATCTGTGCTTTCCAACAAAGACAAGACTCTCTCTTTTCTGAGGCTTCTCATCTCCAAAAGGAAAGCTCCACAGAGACTCTAAGAAGAATGACTAGAAAGAAGCCCTTCTAGAGTCCCCAAAACACTTACTTATCAAAAAATGAAGAAAAAATCATGACCACAGTGATCCTTAAAAACAATTCAAGTGCATAGCAGTATTGTTAGTCAGTGAAACCAAAGAGATTATCTACTTACCATGTGAGGAGGAAAGAACCATCTTAGAGCAGAAGAGGCAGCTACTACTGATGAGAACCAAAGGTAAGTACCTAGAGCTCCCAGAAAGGGTTGGAAAGGGACCACTTTATCAAGATATACCCAAGGAAGTGCAGACACAGTTTATTTCCAACACAAACCCATCCATCAAACCTATAAGAGAAATTTCAGTTGACATTCTTGTTGTTAAGAACAAAAATTTCCTGTGATACATTAATTCCATTTAAATATTTATTTTTTTCTATTTCTTACTTCTCAGAGAAGTCACAGAGATAAAGCATCAGGTCTCCAAGGGCATTAGATATACCACATGAGAGAGCCACTTCATATGCAACAAACTGAAAAAAAATCCTTCAGGCATAACACAAACCCTTCAGCTCTTCAAGATGAAAGGCCCTGTACATTCTCCTTTTTCCTGAGAACCTGTGCACAGCTCCTGCTTCACTTAATTTTATCCCCAGAGGGGCCACCAGGTAATTAGACTGAAAAATTTACCTTTATCATCAGAAGCGTCTTCAGCTACCGTCAGTGTAATGTATGTAAATAAATATAAATATATATAAAACATGATACTCATCTATTGAGACTATACTGTATAATTTCCTGATTATGCTAGCTTTAATCTCTCTCTACTAAAATGTAAGGCTAAAGAAGGCCAGGAAAATTGTCAGTTTTGTTCACTAAAGTATTCCTGGTGCCCAAAATGTAAAACAAACAAATAAGAGAGAGATTATCTTGATTTTAATAATATGGACATTTTTTTGTTTCATAGTTTCAACTATTCAGTTCCTTCTCATTTGCCATTATTGACAGGAATTTTCATTTAGCATAATGTCTAAGCAGCCTTTGGAATCAAACAGCAGAATGATTACTTGTCTCCAATTCTTGGATGTAAAAATTTTCCATAATGATCTTTTGTGTTAGAAACGATTTAGATTAGACATGGTTTTCACCCTGTACTGCAGGCTCTTGAGTATGTAGAATGATGTGCCAGCACCTACAGGATGATCAACTGCATCTATATTCTTCTCAAAATCTATTTGAGGTGGCTATATCCAGAACTCACAGGACTAAAGGTTTAGAAAGACAGAAAGACAAGAGTTCTCCATGTTCACCATTTCATTTCAGAGTGAGAGAAAGTAATAGTCAAATAAATTAAATAATTAGGGAGGGGCTAGGAGGTTTGTGGAGGGGAAACTGGGAAGGGGATAACATTTGAAATGTAACTAAAGAAATAAATAACCAATAAAAATAGCAAAAAAGAAATAGATAACTAAATCAAATCCATTATCAACTAATAGAAAAATTCAAACTAACAGCATCACATCATCTGACTCCCAAAGGTCAGCTTTTCTGAAAACTTAGAAATTCTGATTCTTTATATTCTGAGGTTTTCCTATCTCCTCGTAAAGTAAAAGACAGGGAACAGCATGTGTTAACACCCACTTCATATGAGCCCATAGTATTTCAAAGAACACTAGACACTAGTAAGATTTCAGAGGAGAGGACCATAGTGAATCACATGTCCACACCTCTAAATCCATAGCAAGATGTGTAGGTGATGTGTGTCTGTTATAAAGACTTCAATGTTCCCACCTCTTTTTATTTCTCTGGAGATCACCTTTTATATATTTATGTTTTATACAATGTATTTTAAATTTAAAGGCATTCAATAAATGTTAAATGAGCTAGAAAATTAAATAAATTTTTTTTTCTCTCTCACATTAAGTGTCAAGGTAGCCAACTGCTCTGGTTTTAGAACTGAAGCTTCTGCATTCTGAGAAATCCATCAGTCCTGGACAAACTTAAATAGCTAACTATACTGGAGTAGACATTTTTCTTTCATCAAAGTCACAGTAAGACATTAATAATTTATAATCTGATATAAGAGAAATCAAATATGTAATGGCAATATCTGGGTAAGATCAGTATACTTCTCTTAGGAAATAGGAAGTAATAGATAGTGATGTAAGTTGTTATCTTTGATGTTGTCTTATTCTTTTGTTTGTTTTGAGAAGACACTATATATATACATATATGTGTGTGTGTGTGTGTGTGTGTGTGTGTCTGTGTGTGTGTGTCTGTGTCTGTGTCTATGTCTAAGGGTATGTGTTCATGCATTCCAGGCACTGGAGAAGGCAAGAAGCTAGACAGTTTCTGAAGCTGAAGTCACTACTAGATAGTAGTGCTGAGAACTGAGCCTTTAGTCCTCTAGAACAATAGTGCCTTCCCTTAACCTCTAAGCTACTCCCTAGAACACAACCTTGAATTTCAGATCCTTTAGCCTCCTTTTCATAAAAACTGGGACTATAAGCATGTACCACAAAGGCTGGATGTTTCTTAATTTTGAAGAGTACTCATTTTAACTGCTTCTTGAGAACTGGTATATATATCTCCTTGACTTTAGAAATATTTCAGCTTGAAATGGGGACATATCTCAGTCTTCAAGGAGTATAACTAGAAAAGAGTATATCTTTAGTTCCAATTATAACTGCCACTTAACAGCTCTCTATGAAAAAACTGAAATCTTCCCTGTTCCTTCCATGCTCCACCCCCCAACCCCACAATCTTACGTTGTCAGAACTTGGTGGTACTTTTCGAAGTGGATTCTTTGACCATAGATTCTTCCTCAGGCTCCAAGCTTAAGTTTTTGGCCAGAGAACAAGTTAATCTCTTAATTTTTAGTTTTATCCCAGGTTAGGGCAAGTGATTCTAGCACAGCAACTTCACCCGAAGATTCCATAATTTAAAGTTCTCATATATTACTTATAAATATGTGCCATAGACACCTCTCTGCAGCTTTCCCTGCCCTTTCCTCCCCCTCTCCCGAGCTCCTGTCTGTCCCTGTGATGCTTGCACACAGACATCTGTCTGCTTCAGTCCCCTTACTCACCTCATCTTCCACCTCCTCCTTCCTTCTTGCCTTCTTTTTCAAATATATTAAACATTTATACTAAAAGCACAATTTACATTTTACAATTTAAGTTGCATTAAATATTCACTGTAGAAATGGGTTTGAAAGAATCAGCTAGTTAAGGTAGGGATTGGATGTTTGAAGGAGGAAGAGGGAGGAGAAGGGAGGTAGAGCCAGAAACAAGATTGGAGGAAAAAAGACAGACACTCTTATTTTCCCATTTACTGTTTTTGTGCAAGTCTCTAGAATCTATGCTGACTTCCCCACTTAGAGCCACATTTAGAACCACATTTAGAATATGAATTTGCACTAAAATTATACTTTTAAGTATGATCCATATTTTCTGTATTTTACTAGAAAGAGAAACAACAAAATAATTGTCAGTTAATTAAACTTTTAAAACATATATGCAGTTAAGACTTGCAAATAATGATGTTAATTTATGCAAGATAGGTAAATGATAAGCTGCTTTAGTTTTGGTGTGATGGAATCTCTCCACTGTAAAATTTTATAATAAGCTACCATATTTTTTCCTACCAGCTCACTGAAAGATGAACACGCCAAATGCTGTCTCTTTCCAGTGCTTCTCCTTGGAATTCCTGTCATTCTTATTTAGTATATCTTATTTCTTCAAAGAAATAGCACTGTTTAGTTTATTAAAAATTCATGAAACACAATTTTCTCTTGAGTACATAAGGCATAAGGCTTTCAACCATGGCTATACTATTGCCTAAAACCTTACCTATAGTTAAAAGACTTATGTATTTAGCATTACTATTGGCAGAGTGTTAACAATAATTTTTTTCAAGTTATAAACATGAGATTAGGAGAAACCAGAAAAGGTTTCATTTATCCTCTCACTTGTAGCAAGACTTATCTTATATAAATAAAAACTATTAAATAATTTATATTTCTGGTTTCTCCCAATCTTATTGTCTTGATTCTTGTGATTGGCATATTTTGTTCAGTGTAAAGTCCTCAAGACTTAAAGATAATATATCATGTATTCATGTTCATGTCCTTCTTTTATTCCCTTCTCTCCTTTCCCTCAGACTGATTGTCCCATTCATTCAGTTACTTCTCTTCCTCTTTTCTCTTCCTTCCTATCCTTTCCGATATGATATTTAAATTCAAACCTGAGCCATATGTACATGAAGCAAGCACTCTAATGCTGAACTCTACACTCAAAAACTCTTGCCTTTTACCTATTGAGCAACATTCCATTGTGCATATCTTCATATTTGGTTTATCAACAGACATTTGGTGAGCCCTCATTTTGGGTATAGAAAATACAGTTACTGTGAACACAAGTGCACAAACTACCTCTTCCAAACATTGTTACCAATTATTGTATGGATAATGTCACAAGAGGATTCCTGGATGATATCTTTATTACATTTTAAAATTTTGAAAAATCACTATAACATTTTTTATTGTGGTCATACAATTCTACATTCCCCAATACAATGTGCCTTGATTTCCTTTTCTCCATAATTGAGCTAGCACTTGCTATTTCATATGTTATTGTCATTTTTAAGTAGTAGTAACCTAATTGTGTATGAGGACATGGTCTATTTTTATACTTAGATTTTCCAAATTGTTCATGATGTTGGGCATCCTTTCGTTTGTTGGTATATGTATGCCCTCTAGAGAGAAATGTCTATTCAGATTACATGCCTATTTTCAGCCAGATTATTTATATCTTTTTAGGTTCACTTATTGGGTTACAGAGCCCAGCTTCATTCTTGCTATAGACATGAGCAACAGCATCTCACACGCAATGCCAAAGCACAGACCAGAACTGTAACTCAATTTGCTCACCCTACCCATATGAAATCTGAACACAAGCAAGTTCTAACTTTACAAATATTACATAAAAACCATTTTAAGATAACTGAATAGTTTTACTTTCTTTGACTCTGGCTTGTAATATGGCCTTAAAGTCACATGACTTAATGTTAGTAAGACTGACATTTAAGCTAGCGTCCAGTTTAGATACCACCTAATCCAATTCCCTCCTTTTGTAGATAAAGGAACATCAAAGGAGAAAAGGTATCTGTTACTCAGATAACAGCAGTACGGCGTGGACTGGAGGTCATGTGCTGGGGCCTGCACACATCAGTTGTTTTCCATCTTCTGCTTCCCTCCCCCCAGGTCAAATAAAGCTGAGAAGTTGTTTCAAAATTTACCAAAATAGGAACTGAAATACCAAGGTTCCCATCCCACACTGTCAGGCAGAGATTACAACTTTTAGTGAGACACTTAGACACTGTGCTTTTCACTACACTGTGCCAACACACAGATATAAAAACACCTTGTCTGATATCAGTTGTGCACCTGTAGTGTAGAGGAAATAAAGCATGTTAAAGCAACTTGAAAAGGTACAGATTTGAGCATGTATATTGTGGGTATTGCAATTATTGCTAGCAGTGTATAATTTTTGTGAGGCTGTGCATAAGAAAGAAAGGAAAGTCTGATAGTAAGAACAGCTTTGATTGCAAGTGCTTTTGTCTACAAATACCTCATTGTCATGTCTTTAACAATTCTCGCCTTGTTTGTTTCTGGATTTTACTTATCTCTGTAGTAAGAAGAGCTACACTAGAAGGATACTCAGACCAATCCAGTCTAAATTCTTGTGATGTTGGGGTATGTGTGACTTGTCCTGCCAAGTTGCATTCCAGTTAAAAGAATCTTCTAAGCTAGTGAGTGCTACTGTAAACTACACTGCCTAGAGTGAGGCTGCCTGCAGCACTTACAGAGGACCCGGGATTGGTTCCTAACCACCACACCCACCACACGACAGTTAACTATAGTCTGGAACTCCAATTCCAAGAAATACAATTCTGTCTTCTGATTTTTTGCAGGCATGTGTAAAGAAACATGTAGACAAAAATACCCATCCACATAAAATAAAAATAAATAAATATTTGAAGGGGAAAAAAAGCACCTGTTTTCTCTACCCATGAATCTTTAGATCTCTGGCCTTCAATGTCATTTTTCCTCAAAGACCAACTCCTAAATGCAGTGGTAGATTAGAATTTTTTTCTCATCTTCTTCTCCCACAATGGTCAAGCATCTTTTTAAGGAACATCGACTATAGGGATCATTTGTTTTTTGCCAAGTATTGAGGGGGAACTGAATCCTTTATAACCTCAGTTCTATAGGCTAGTGAATCTGGCATATTAGTCCCTGCTTTATATAAGCACAGGCAGTACTAACTACAGTATCTTATATAAAGAAACTCAAACACATTTAGTGCGAAACAATTACTAGTTACTAATAATTTAGCAGTTAATACTTAATGTAATATATAAATATAAAGATGAAGTCTCATTCTCTCCTTCTCTGGTCATGGTCAGTTCTGAGTGACATATCTTGTGTGTAGATTACCTATTATAGAAGCAGATACCGAGAAGATGCTAAGTTTTTGTTTTCTCCCTTCTTCCACATAGACACTAGGACAGCTGGGTCCACAGATAAAGCCAGAGTTCCCCTCACTAGAATTCCTTGGGAAAAAGAGTAACCATCAGTAGTAGGTAGTTATCTTTCTCCCCAGTGAGACATGAAAAGGCTGACTCTAGGGGAAGAAAGGCAAACCTCTGAGCTTTAGACTCACCTTGAAGAAGGATATTGGAGGAGAAAAAAGGAGCTGACAGAAAGAAACTTATCACATGGTGTAAGCCTCTTGCCAGAAGGCTAAGGAATGTGGATGGTGGATTATGGGGTTTCTATTGAGTCAGTGAAGCTTGGTAGGTCTCCATCTTGGTTTTCAAAAATAGGTGAGAGATAGAGACATATCTTGTTTTGTTTTGTTTTGTTTTGCTTTGTTTTTTAGTAGGTACAGAGATAGGAGCATGCCTTAAAGGGGTTAATTTGAGTGCCAGAAAAATAGATTGTGAATAAGTTCAAAGAGTTCAGTTACTGTTTTGTTTTTGGCTGGTTGGTTTTGTGCAGTTTTGTTTTGTTTGAGTCTGAAACAGTTTGAGTAGCTCAAGATGGCTCTGAACTCACAATTTGGCTAAGACTGGCTTTAAATTTTTGATGATTTATCTGTTTCCACATTCTAAGTACAGGGATTCAGTGATATATGACTGGCCTTAGAGGAAAATCCCAGTATTTAGGTTCATGAACACTTTTTCTCTGGTCATTTTACTAATGCGTGTTTAATTCAGACTGCCTTTTCTCTTTTTTTTTCCAATTTTTTATTAGATATTTTCTTAATTTACATTTCAAATGCTATTCCGAAAGTCCCCTCCCCCCTCCCTGCTCCCCTGTCCACCCACTCCCACTTCTTGGCCCTGGCGTTTCCCTGTATTGGGGCATATAAAGATAGCAGTACCAAGGGGCCTCTCTTCCCAATGATGACCGACTAGGCCATCTTCTGCTACATATGGAGCTAGAGACATGGGTTCTGGGGGTTCTGGTTAGTTCATATTGTTGATCCTCTTCTAGGGTTGCAGACCCCTTCAGCTCCTGGGGTTCTATCTCTAGCTTCCTTTTCTTTAGAAAATAAGTCATATTAAAGTTTGTAGAGTTCTGTAGCTTAAACCCTACCTTTTTCTTCAAGTATTTGCTCACAGTAACTATTTAATAAATAGAAACTAGGAATGAATTTCCCATCCTATGTATTAAGAATGTGGCATTTCATGTTTCTATTAATTTGAACTTGTATCTCTCTTCTATCATACATTGTGATTTTTCTGTAGGATGATTCCATTGTCGATGAAGAAGATCTACTTTTAGTTTTTAAGGGCCTTAAATTATATGGATCTGTGATATTAATTCTTTTTCAGAACTGACATACTTTATAATCATCATTGTCATCTACTTTTTTACATTTCCAAAAAAAAAAAAAAAATTAGGTGAGAAAAGAGATAAATGTACTTTCTCACCCTCTGGTCTTGACACTACATGAAATTTCTATTCTTTCCTTGTTGTTCTAAGCATTAGTCTCAGTCTTGACGGTACCTTGGAGTGCTCTTATAAAACACTAATGCCTGAGCTTCCAGCAAAAGGATGGTGATTTATTTAGTCTGGAATGAAACCCAGACATCAGTCCTCTTTAAAACTCCCTGGGTGATTGTAATGTGGCATCAGTTTGAAAATGATTCTGCAAATGTGTGAATACTTAAACAAGAGGAGTCACTTGTAGATTTCAGTGTCACTAAAAATACTCAAAGAGGATCCTAAAGCTCCACAGGCACTAAGTCAGACGACTCAGAAGGTAAAGAAGCTTGCTACCACACCTGTCAACCTGACTGCTATCTTCATGACTCATGTCATTGAAGGAGAGAACCAAATCCAGAAAATTGTCCTCTGACCTCCACATGGCTGCCATCTCACAGGCACACATATAACCTGATCCTCACCCCCACTCCACAGAGGTGTGTGTGTGTGTGTGTGTGTGTGTGTGTGTGTGTGTGTGTATGATTGTTTTAATTAAAAAAAAAATTTTAAAGTTCAGCATTATAGAGTTGGGAAACCTTGCTATGGCTTGATTAAGTGTTTCTCAAATGCTCTTATCATCACAAACATACTCAGTCTAGATGAAGACTGCGGGTAGATTAGGAGTAAGGGACCTGGAATTCAGAGAATCACAAGCTGAACTTCCAAACATAGTGGCTTAAAAGTCGAATCAGGGGTGACTACTTGCTTATGGCTCTAAGCTTTCAAAGCCAGGAATTTATTTTAGTTACTGAAGGCAGATATGTATGGTTCATGGCTCAGAACCTCAATACCTAGTGGCTAGATGTAAAACTCTGAGCATACTAGGCTTTTTTACTCTGGCAATTATCTTAGAGTTCCAGTGTCTGGGGTGTGCAGCCTGGTCTCTGTCCTCAGTTTTTGTCCCTTCTAAGCTTTGTTTCTTCTACAATGTAAGTGACTCTGCCATTTCTTGTCTTGGCAAAAATGTCTAATATCATTTGTAGCATGTCTTTTGTCAGTTTTGATCCCCTTGCTGCTATTATCATTGCTGAAGTCTCTGAGTTTTGGTGCGTTTTGGCGGTGTTGTTGTGTTAGTGGTGGTGGTGGTTTTGGAGGTGTTGTTGTTGTTGTTGCTGCTGCTGCTGCTGTTTTTAAGCAAGTTCAGCCTGCTCTCCTCATGATAAAGACTACAAATTATCTATTAGGCCTAATATTGATGACATAATTTTGCATGGAACATAATTCTACTAGTCACAGTGCAACATGTTCATGGCTCCTACTTCCATCAATCTCAAACCTTGCATGTGTACTTCTCAAGTCTTTTTGTTGTTGTTGTTGTTGTTGTTTTCCCATTTTTATTAGATATTTTCTTTATTTAGATTTCAAATGTTATCCCAAAAATCCCCTATACCCTCTCCCATCCCCCACCCTGCTCCCCTACCCACCCACTCCTACATCTTGACCCTGGCGTTCCCCTGTACTGGGAAATATAAAGTCTGCATGACCAAGATGCCTCTCTTCCCAATGATGGCCAACTAGGCCATCTTCTTCTATATATGCATCTAGAGACATGAGCTCTGGGGGTACTAGTTAGTTCTAAAGTCTTTTAAGTGGATCAATTGTAAGTTTCCTGTGGTCTAAACCACAGATTTACTGGGCAAATGCTTTGCCTCTTGTTCCAACTGAGACTAGCTGCTGAATGGGTAGTATCATCTGGAGTTCCCTGATGCTTGAATACAGTATAAATTCTCTGGAGTGGCTGTGACTGGCCCTCAGGCAGCCATGAATAAAGTAAGCTCTTTGCTGCTGTAGTATAGTTTCTCCAAAGACTCTATAAACTACAAATGCAGACAAAATCTTAGATTGGAAGCTAAAATTTCTGTAAAACTAAAATGTATGGGTAAGTCTCAGATCAGTTCATAGGACACAATAAGGACTCTTTCTTCCATCTTGGAGATGACTTGGCATAAAAGTTAAATGCTTTTGAACAGACTATTGAATGAGAAAGTCAAATATGACAAATTTATAAAAAGGTAGAGAAACAGTAAATTTACCTCTCACTATCTAAGAAAGTAATTCCATGAACTAATTTGTTCCCAAGGCAATTTTAATCACATGAGAATAAAACTAGAAGAAATAAGTATGTTTTAAACTTAAATACAAATTGTTCTTCACAGTTTATATCAGCATTGTGAAAATGGAATATATTTTATCCATTGTGACACATGCATTCATACTTCACAAAAATGTGTGTAGGCCTTTTAAATTATAATTTAGTTAGCATAGTACTGCATCTAATTTATTAACTCTTAATTACATATTATAGAAGCACTAGAGGTTTTGTTTGCTTGATATTTTATTTTGTTTGGTTTGGTAAAAATGTCCTATACAGAGAAGTTAAACACAGACTGTTTGGAAAGTATATAATTAAGAAATCACAACTTTAATTTTACTTAAATAAAATATGAGACAAAAGCACAGGATTATTTTTCCATGATATGTATAAACTTCTGTCTGGAAATCATATTGTGTACATTAAAAGTAGAAAATAGTTGCATATGTACAGAGGGTGGCCTAGTCAGCCATCAATGGGAGGAGAGGTCCTTAGTCTTACAAAGATCATATGCCCCAGTACAGGGGAATGCCAGGGTCTGGAATTGGGAGTGGGTGGGTTGGGGAGTAGGGTAGGGGAAGGGTATAGAGGACTTTCAGATAGGAAACTAGGAAAGGGGATAGCATTTGAAATGTAAATAAGGAAAATATCTAATAAAAAAGAAAAAGTGGAAAATTAAGGTAACACTCATTTGCAACATAATAAGAAGACAAAAACTTTATGTCAGAAGAAGGTGTTAGTGATAAAAGATTGACAACACAAAGCATGAGGGAAATCATGCTACAGTTTCCAAGGATAGTTCGTGATAATGATGTAAACACTTCTTGGGACAATAAATTAAGCACAAAGCCATCATTCTTTGACTGACAATTATTTGTCAAATGACTGCTAGATTCCAGATACTGATGATATGTGCGAGGTACAACTGAGCAGTACGAGGTAAGCTCTTCCCTTATGTAGCATTTGGTCTACCAGAATATTCACATGTAGATGAAACAATTACATGGTAAGTTATTAATATAAATTGTGGTAAGTTTTATGAAGAATCAGATACTAGGAAACCTAAGAAGCAGTTGGTTTATAAAGGAAGGACTCTATAAAAATATTGATATATTTGGTAAAAGAAAGAATTCAGTAAAAATCTTAGATTTATCCAGATTTATGAACACATTCCAACAATAACAAAGCCTCCTAGTTTAATGGACTGAAGGCAATAAAATCCTAGTAAACATTGTCTAGAACATGACAAACCATGGTTAACATCTATTGATAAGGAAATGGTAAGTGATCCTGCAGTTGGTTGCTCAAGGAAATTTCTGTATCCAAAGGTGAGCCTTTTAGAGAGATTTCAATTCAAAGAAGGAATGGGAGCTTGATGAGGATGGAACAACAAAAAGATTGTCATTGTCTTAAGTAGGGACCATGAAAATTATGGAGGAAGACCATAAACTCTGGCTGATGATGGTGTTAGCTGGATTGATGTATTTCTAATAAACAACTCAAATATTTTTTTAAAACTGTGTAGCTCTTTGTCCTAGAGCACTAAAAATTGTAAAGTACAAAAATACATCATGAATTTGTAATAATAAATAAGTTAAATCCTTGTTTATTGAGCAATGAGTTCTCTTTTATTGAAGAGAGGGTGTGAAATTTAATATAAACCCAAGCTTTTGATTGTAGAAAAGTATAAGATACAAATTCAGTATTGGAAGTATTCTTTGGAATACTGTACTTTCTCAATTTATTTTTAGAATTCAAAAAATATCAGTGAACATGTCCTATCATTGGATTTATTTTCATTCCTTATGAACTATAGTCAAAGTTTTGAGATTTTCGTGTGTAAATACACAATGTTACAAAATTCTTCCTATTTAGAATAAATTATTCTGATCTATGGATATTCATGAGTTATTATATTTACATAATGTGCTTTAATCCCAACTTAATTAGCAGAATGAGAATAGGCATTTCAATGCTGACATTTTTCTACAATCAACTGTTTGAAAATATAAAGTTTATAAGAGCATTTAAATGAATGCAAAAGCAGAGTGAACATTACTAGAAGTTCAATACTTTGATAATACCCTTTCACAGAGAATAGGAAGAAAATTAAATCTTTTTATATTAATTAAATGAAAATATATTATAATTGTTATTTAAAATGTAGAAATAGTGACTGTGTTCTAACTTAAATATTTCTTTCACAACTATCTATGTAAATTAAAAACTTAAATAGACTGAATCACTCAGACATGTTTTAAATATTTTCAAAATTATTTAGAGATCAACAATAAATTCTCAATGATCTTCATATTAAGGCATAATGTTATGTAATATATGGGGGAAATAACTTCCATAACCTAAGCATTGATTGATCCTAGTTTTTTTATCCTAATGAAAAAAGGGAATCAAATCATACCTCTCTCTCTTTCAGAAAAGCTGAAGAAGGTAACCTTGAAATTCTACTGAAAGAATATGTCTCAACTATTTCCTCTATATTTATGTTTAATAGAATTTTTGAGAATCTCAAAATGTAACCTATCAATCTATAATAATTGTGGTTTGAAAATATGAAATAATCAATTGTTGAGTTGTAATGAAAAGTGAAATTTAAAAGTACACATAATATAATGCAGAGTGAATGAAAAGGAACTGTAAGAGGAAATATTCTGATATTAAAATCTTCTTAAAGAAACAATGACCTCTAAAACATAAGTAATCACAATATCCAAACAGAAATATTTTTGTCAGAAATTATGTAACATGCACATAATGATGCACATAGGAAACGTTCAGATGAAATTTTATAGATTTTGATGTCTTACAAAGGAAAATAGAGCCTGGAAAAATGGATCAGTTATTTAGAACCTTTCTTGTTCTTGAAAAGGACTGAAATTTGGTTCCCACCAAACAAATAGATCTATAACTCAAGCTCCAATAACTAAAATCCTTTTCCAGGTTTTTTGAAATCTCACATACATGTGCAAAACATAAAGACACACCAGCACATGTAATTATAAATGAATAAATATTTTCAAACTTGAAATAATTAAATCGCAGAATTACAAAGCTTCTGATTCCAGAACATTGAATGTTATAAATGAAACATAGAAATAAAGTTTTAAAATTGAAAAATAAAAGGCATAAACTGGTGAGTTGAAAATGACAAAATTCATAATGTATCTAAGAACTGCTAAATGCCAAGGAGTATTTTTTAAAAAATAATAATCTCTTCAGAATGTAGAAAAAATGAAGAAGAAGAAACCACATACATGTGAAGAGAGAAAACATTAAACAGGACCACAGGAGAGGGAAGGAAGGGGAAATCTCCCACATACTTCTTTGGTATCCTAGTAGGCAGTGATACAAACAATTTGCTAGTGTGCTTGACAGTGATGTACAGTTCTTGCTATTGTCCCATATTTCTTACATGGCATGTTTTGTTTGTGTGTGGTGGGGAAAGGCTTAGTATTCTTTTATTATTTTTTTTCCTGTGTATTTAAGTTTTCACAAGTTTCATTAAACTTAGTATAAAACTTTTCTAAACCTACTTTGATCCTGACATTTATTGACAGATTCATAAAATGTATGTTTCTTTCTGTCGATTTGGATTTTCCATTGATTCTTTCTTACATTTACCATCTCTCTGCTTTTCCCATTTACCATCTCTTCCCATCTGATCATTTTAACATCTGAACCCTATTAATTTGATTCTGATCTATGCTTGTTTATTCGGTGTTTGTTTGCCTTTTAATATGCTGTGCATGAATCAGACAAAAGAAACTGAAGCAAACTAAACAACAGTGTTTGCCTAGGTACCAATGATGGCAAATTTCTCTTCCCACTGCACTTCCCTCATGGCATGTTCTCACTGGCAAACCAATGCATTTTCTTGTGATGGTAAGGCATCGGAAAAGGAAGTGCCCTGAAATCAACTAGAACACTAGGGTTAATTGGAGGTTGGGCAATACATTCTCTGATGCAGAGTACAGCTTGGCTAAAGTCTTTACTTGGTTATACATAACACCCTGGATATGTTTCATTGTGGTTAATCTTTCTACTCCTCTCCTTCCTCTAGTAGGATCTGATTGAGATTGCATTAAGGAGAATCTCACAGAAATACAGAAAGCAAATTATCAAGAAAGTACAGGACTCCACTCATGGAACTATGACAAAAGGAATTTTCATTCTCCCTCTATAACATCACAGTCTCAGGAATTTCATGAAAATCACCATTGCTGTTGCAACTAGGATTGTCCCTGAAAATAACAGCTCAAGTGCATGTGACTTTTCTTTTTTTTTCCAATTTTTTATTAGATATTTTCTTAATTTACATTTCAAATGCTATTCCAAAATTCCCCCCCCTCCCCCCTCCCTGCTCCCCTGCTCACCCACTCCCACTTCTTGGCCCTGGCATTCCCCTGTATTGGGGATATAAAGATTGCTGTGACTTTTCTGAGATTATCTCTGTTAATTGGTCTTTTCAGATTTCAGGGTAGTTGTTTTATAACTTGAGATCTCTAGTAGGTTAAAAGGAAGTTGTGAATTTTAATTTCTCTCAATTTCCCATAGTATAGACAGGCTATTAAACAAATTGCTTGGAATACTCTTCTCTACTCAGATTACAGAGCACATGTCTCTAGCCACATATGTAGCAGAAGATGGCCTAGTCACCCATCATTGGAAAGAGAGGTCCCTAGGTCTTGCAAACTTTATATGCCCCAGTACAGGGGAACACCAGGGCCAAGAAGTGGGAGTGGGTGGGTAGGGGATTGGGTTGGGGGTACAAGGGACTTTCAGGATAGCATTTGAAATGTAAATGAATAAAATACCTAATAAAAATTGGGAAAAAAGTAGAGTTGTTCAAAGAATGAGCCTACATGTGCCCATCTTCTCCCTAGTAAGGACAAGTGATTTGAAAGGTTACCTAACTCCTCAAATGCATGTGATTCATGACTCTTGAGCTATGTGTATACAGAGAGTATATTGACAACTTTGATACAATATATACAACATATTCTAACAGTCAAAAACCTGAGGCAAAGATTTTTCTTAATTATTTCAAAGATTTTAAATTACTTATCTCATCAGTGATGTGAGTTTCCTCACTGTTAAGAAGGCTAATGGCCATTGTAAATACTGGAGACAAATTAAATATAGCCATGCCAATGCATAAAATGAAGTCCTGGTTTAGAATATTCTGATACAGTAATTATAATTATTGTGAGGATGTTGTAATTTGACCAGTCATGTATACACTGTAGTTATCCCCAATAAAATTACCTGTTTCCTGAAAAAAAAAAAAAAAAAAAAGAATTGTGGACACATGAAAAACAAGTCTAGTATGTTATCCATCCTGTACCCTTGAGTACCTAGAGCCTAGGGACTAGAAGGCAGGACCACTCCACTTACATCTCCCCTTGATGAATGCTAAATACCTGTTGTTTCAGGCTTTAAAAGGCACGAGGGACTTGATATGCAAGGTTATCTATCACTCTGGTCTTAAATCACCTGTGTGTTCCCAGCAATTAGAAAGCATAATAATAAGCCTTAGCTTCCAGCATCAGTAAGTAATTGCATCAGGCAGCTGAAGTAATTCAAACCTTCTAGAATTGACTCTTACATACTCCTTGGGTTCCAAGATTCTCAGTCTATAGTGACCAGTGTTAGGTTCTTAGGCCTATAGTATAAAGATCTAAACTTCAGTACAACTAGAGTTGTAGTTAATCGGACTCAGGGGTCTTAAAACTTCTATAATTCCTCTAGCAAAGCCATGGCCAACTTTATTCTCAATGGGGGTACACTGAAAGAATTTTCCCCAAAAACTAATACATTCATGCCCATTCTCACTGCTATTTAATATAGCACCAGGGATTTTAGGTAAAACAATTGGTCAAGAAAAAAAAAAGAGATGCAATCAAGAAAGGTGTTAGATTCTGTGCTTCACTGCTACAGGGGCACAGGGGTGTGGCAGCCCCTCCCAGCAGACAAAGCACATAATATTAGACTACATTTAGCCTAAGTCACCATCGGGTGTTGTGGGAAGCATGGATGCATTGCACAGGGCCTGGGAGAATGCAGCCTAGGATCCTCAGCCCAGATGAGAAATGAGGCAGTGTGAGGCAGAAGAGTTAGGGGTTCCCAAGTTCGGGGGCATCCAGTCTCCACTGGAAGTCTAAGGAGAACTGGGAACTCAGGGCCCTGCTGAGGACAGTCCAGGGTAGGAGAGGAAGAAGTCCTGCTTAGCTCAGGGAGGTGAATGTCCAAGAGTTTGGGTGGGGCCTTCTGCGGGAGACTCAGGCAGCTGTGACCACTGGTCACATTCTTTAGGTGGAGAGCTGTGGTCACATATTCCAGGTCAGGAATCTGGCCAGAAGTAGAGAAAATCCTACTGTTCTCAGGTATGAGTTGCTAGAGTTTCTGAACCTACTCAGCTTTACAGTTTCCTCAGCTTTACAGTTTCCCGGCACAGTCTGCGTTCCCACAAAGGAGGAAATTAGATTAATCAGAAAAGTAATTCTATTTATAATAGTCATAAAAATACTCAAAAAAAAAAAAAAAGGTGAACCTACCTCTGACCAACACAAAACTCAGTTTAATGTATAGCAGAGACTTTAATTTAAAATCCTGAAATTAATTGAAAAAAAATGTAGGTATTTGTATAGGCAAAAACTATATGTATAAAATTTCAGTAGCATGGGCTGGCGAGTAGTGACTGCTCTTCCAGAAGTCCTGAGTTCAATTCCCAGCAACAACATGTTGGCCTACAGCCATCTGTAATGAGATTTGGAGCCTTGTTCTGCTGTGTCTGAAGATAGCTACAGTGTACTTACATACATAAAATATAAATAAATAAATAAATAAATAAATAAATAAATAAATAAATCTTTTTTAAAAAATCCCAATAGCACAGGAAGTGGCTTAAGAATTAATGAAGAAGTCTTCCTGACTAAAATATTTCTGCACAGCTAGGAAACTATCAGCAGAACAAACAGGGGTACATTTTTTTTGTCATCTATACCTCATTTGTATGGGTATAATATAATTTACGTATCCATTTCTCATTGGTTGAAATTATAGTGGTTTCTGAAAAAGTTAAGCTGATAAATATTCATGTGGAAACCTTTTACTGGACTTGTGGTTTTGTCCTGGTGTGCAAATTCCGACACTGAAGTGAAGTTTATAGACCTAGTGTGTTCCATTCTGAGAAATTGATAAAGTGCTATAAATTGTAACTATCAATCATTGTATCAACATTGCCTGAGCATTCCCTCTGTACTTCTTTTCTGTACTTGTCCTGGACAAACTCTTACTGGTTATGTTCTCTTATTTCCTTTTCTTTAGTTTTATTTTGGGTTTCTACTTTCTTAGAGCACTGGGAATCAAACCCTAGGTCTTTTGCATGTTATCAAGTTCACAAGGTTTATACATAAAAGAACTTTCCCTTTCGGGATATCAAGTCTCTCCTAGACCACAGCACTATTCCCGGTGTCCTCTAACTCTTCTCAGTAAACAGAGAGTTAAGGAAGCAATTTGCAAATATGTTAGTGTTTTAGCTCCTTCCTTGGATGTTGATGGACACGTACAAATCTATGATTATGATAAAATTAAACTGAAATTTTAGCAGCGCTGTGAACCACAAGCCAACTCAAGCTAAATCCATAGACTACTAATTAAGTATTCAAACCCCTTCCTTCCTCAGGGTTCACTCCAGGAATTTTGAGAACCAGAGCTGAGTTCCTCTTTTTAAGAGACTTCTCATCTCCTTTATGACTCATTTCATATGTAGACTATTTAAGGACTACACAAAGAAGTGAACAAGCGCCTTGCTTGTTGCTGTGTACAAATCCAGCTCTCATTTAGCTCACCCCTTTGCCCTCTTATGACCTAGCTTGTTCTACATTTTAAACCAAGTGGTCACCTTGATTTTGAAGCAGAAGTTAAAAGCTTATTTTTTTTCACAACATTCCTTATTTTTCTTTCTTGTCTGTATTCTTGGTCAAAGACAAATTCCACAAGCTTTTTATGTATAAACAAACACTGTAGTCATGAAAGCATTTTGCTAGAAAATCTGGGAATCTGGTACTAGCTTCAAAATATCTGTAATATTTAAAGAAAATATTCAATTTTGAATTGATTACTAATATTCTTTTCCTGCCATTTTAAAAATTACATTCAGCTTCTTCATAAAACTTGGTTTAACAAAAAAAATCACACTTTGAAGAATATCTTTAAAAATCAGCAGGTTTCTATGTTTGGTAAAACATTAGATGGTAAGCTGAGCAGTACTGGTGCATGCCCTTAATCCCAGCACTTGGGAGGCAGAGGGAGGTGGATTTCTGAGTTCGAGGCCAGTCTGGTCTACAGAGTGAGTTCCAGGACAGCCAGGGCTACTCAGAAAAACCCTGTTTCAAAAATAAATAAATAAATAAATAAATAGATACCCTTTAACTGTTAATGGCATGGAATTTCAGAATATAGTATAACAGTTTAAATATTTATCCTTATTAATTACAATAACTCCAATTCATTATGTGAATAATATTTGAAGCTACGATCTTTAGCCAAACAATATACTGCCACTAACAACATTTAAAAGTCTTACAAGAAATTAGAACTTTGTAGACCCATCAAGATCTCATATTTCTATAATGGGAACATCTTTTTGTAACTCTTTTCCTTAAAAAAAATGTTCCAAATAAGGTTCTATAGTTCATATCTTAACCACACTTCTATGAAAAATGTAATCGCTATTAATAGAAATATGTTACCAGCAGAGTAGAAAAATCCTGTGTAAATGAGATAACCCTTTTCCTAGTGGTCACTGTAATTATCTTCAAGTGACACAAAATGGAGAAAAGTAAATTGGAATCAGGGAGTTGGTACTTCTGTGTATTATCTCTGTTCCGTTTGCTCACATGAAGAAGATAAAAGATTTAAACAAGTAGTAAATCATATTATATTATAAGGAGAATTTGAGTTCAATAATATCTTTCAACAAGGCCAGAACTTTTTATGAGAAATATTACTTTTCATTATTAACAAAAGGCTGTAATGCATGACATTTTCTTTTATATCAGTGTCATGCTACTGCCTCAGACAGCTCAGAAAAACACAATTAAATTCAATAAAATTAAATAAAGAACAACACATAAAATCTCTCATTTTCAGGATGAAGCCAATATAAACAGATGGTTAGATAGTGGGCTATGAGACCATATGCTACAGGAGAATAGGAATTTTTGTTTTACACACTAAAGTATGCTACGCCCAGCCCCAGAAGTGACTCTCAACAGATATTGAAGCCAAGTGAGTGATTCAAGCCCGGCAGAAAAGATATACTCTCTACTTTATTATGAGAATAATAATAGCTGAGCCACTTAGCGCAAGCCTGAAAATAGAAAAACAGTAGACCACAAAGGAAAAGTGCTAAAGACAAAAATATATATATATCATGAGTGAGGAAGAAGTATGCTTGTCAAAAGAGAAATGGGTAAGAGTGATATTCCAGCACCTCTATAAGAATGACATCATTGATGAAGACAAAGAAGTGTGTATCTGCAGCAAGAAACTTAAGTAGGCAGAAGACACTAAGTGAACTCTGTATTTATTAAAAGACTACACATGCCTATTTGAATTGATCTGGACAGTGAAGAGCTTGAAATAAAAACTAAGAAATTTGTCCCATATTTCCAGGAAGTAATAATTTAAAAAGCAAAAAACTTAACCAAGGAAAATGACAATGGGGAGGGGGAAAAAAAGAAAAATGACAAATCTGAATAAAATGTATATAGTAATTGATAACATGTCACTGAATGGCTTAGTGTTTTATAATATTAAAGTCCTAAAATGCATGGTAATTGCTGTGCATTTCTTTGAATGTTGTAAAAAACTTTTCAATATTTAAGTAATTTGTTTAAGAGTACATTGAACTTACCACAGTGAGACACTGCTTAAATATTCTAGACAACACTCAACTGTTTTGTCTTAGCAAGTGATAAACTTGGTTAAATCCAAGCTTCAAGACATAGCCTGATATTTGTGGATTGTAATTTCAAAACAAGTTTAGTGTTCAAAGTCTTCCTAGGACTGCTCATGTTGACATCATGAATATTGTACAACAGCCTATTCCAAACCTAGGCTGAGGTCTGTAATTTAGTTCTCAAAACATTTGCTCTGCATTTTCAATCAGCTGTGTGCATATGCAAATTATCGGTGATCCCTTTTGTTTGGGGACTTTTCTCAGACCACAGAACCCTTTTAGCCTGCTACTCTGATACTCTGATTTTCAAGGACTGACTGCCTTATCTCTGTGGAGAATTAAAAAAAAGGACCAGTCATTGGCAGAAATGGCTAGTTGATTTACAAGACCCACTTCAAAATGACTATCCAGGGCACGATTTTAAAAACAGTTTAGAGTTTCAAGAAAGAGTTAACTGAGCATTTAAAACATTGTGGAGCCATTTTGAACAAGAGCCTTGGGAAATTTTATTGATTGCACACCATGAAGCTAGAATCTTTCACAGCCCTGCTGAGACTCACACCCTAACCAGCAGAATGGCATAAAGCAGCAGGCTGTTATGGATGCTTAAATATTTAGTATAAGCATCTTTGTTTGAAACAATATTCACAGATATTCAGAAATGAAAGAGAGCTTTATTTGCCATAATATTGTGTATATCTTTATAAAGATAATAAATCAGTTCTCATTATTTGTGAGGACAGTTTTCATGAACTATTCTTCTCACTAAAATTTATTCACAGCCCCAAACCCATGCATACAGGACACCCTACAGTCATTAATAGTAATGTGTTGAGTGATACATTGCACATATGAATGAATACTATAGTTATTAAATTCTAAAAAAAACATATTTGAGGAGTGTACGTTTCTACAATAAGGAGGAATAAATAACAGCACCCATTACATATTCTGCCATATATATATATATATATATATATATATATATATATATATATATATATATATATCAACCTTTACTTATTACCTTTATCAGTCTAGAAACACCTCATAAGACTGCCAAGATGCAAGAATTGTTTTGTCTAATTTATAACTGAAGAAAAATCTCAAAGATCTCAATAATACCATGCAGCCAGTCCCTTATGGATCAAGCATTAAAATACTTATATCTATGGGTTAAATGTCTTTGATACATATAGTACACATGACTATGTGTCACAATTTCTGTTATGTGCTTATATCCCCTTCCCATAAATACTGTGATGCAAAGTTCTTTACAGTAAGATTAATAGGAGGATGGATAAAAACAAAGAATAACTGGGCTCAGGTTGACTAGAAAATGCATGTTGGAGAACTGATTCATTCCCATGTGTATAAGGAGTTCTTATGTCATATTCATGATATGTGTGAAAATCCGTTGCATATTCTATTGGCTCTTTTATCTTGGGGATCAAAGGTAGGCTGGTGTTGAGTTTTGGGCTTTTGCTGTGCTAAATACAGGTTGCTCCCTGAGACACCATATAGACCTGGGTGATGATATGTAACCTTGCCCCACTAGGTATCCCTGACTGGTGAATAACAGTGCTGATATCCAATAGCTGGGCAAAAGAGACACAGGTGTGGTTCAGGATTCATGGTTCTGGGTCAGAGGAGAACTATGGGGTAGGAAAAAAGAAGGTAGAGAGAAGAGAAGCTGCCATGGGGTAAAAAAATTAAATAATGGCCATGTGAGCTGGCTAATTAGACTTAAGAGTAGCCCAGATGAAATATAGCCAATTATATAGTGGGATTATTGACAGGGAAATAGACAAAGCAGCATAGAGCATAGATATCTGACTAGTTCTAATGCTGATAAAAGCCTATTATAAATAAAACCTTGACCCTGAGCAGCCTGCTATCCCAGGTAAACCATTCTCCTGCCACCTCTCCTCCCACCTTCATCAGACCTGCTGAGCCTGAATCATACAGGTAAGTTTCCCTTTGCCCCACCCATCTTCCCTGCGTGCTGAATCTCCTGGAAAAAAACAGAGCTGCCCATGCAACCTGAGAGCCAAGTGGGGCCTCTGTTCTCCCATCACCATACCTTTATTATGTATTTGGTTCCTAAACCATACAGACCTGCAGATCCAGAAACATACAACTCAATGATACCCATCAGAGCCCTGGCACACTGGACCATTAAAGTTAACACCTGTCCCATTACCTACTACAACAGGAACATCCAGGGACCAAAGTCATCCAGATAGCCAGAGGCCCTCAAAAGAACACAATCAACAAAAGCCAGGGCAATATGGCACCCTCAGAGCACAGCTACCCTACTACAGCAAACCGTGATTATCCTAAGACAACTGAAGCACAACAAAATCCAATCTTATTTTTTTTTAGATATTTTCTTTACTTACATTTCAAAGGAACCTAAGTACCCTATAGGTACCAAAGTACCCTATACCCTTCCCTGGCCCTGCTCCCCTACCCACCCATTCCCACATCTTGGCCCTGGCATTCCCCTGTACTAGGCATATAGAGTTTTCAAGACCAAGGGGCCTCTCTTCCGAATGATGGCTGACTAGGCCATCTTCTGCTACATATGCAGCTAGAGACATGCGCTCTGGGGGTACTGGTTAGTTCATATTGTTGTTCCTCTTATAGAGTTGCAGACCCCTGTAGCTCCTGGGGTACTTTCTCTAGCTTTTCCATTGGTAACCCTGTGTTCCACCCAATAGCTGACTGTGAACATCCACTTCTGTATTTGTCAGGCACTGGCATAGTCTCATACAAGACAGTTATATCAGGGTCCCTTCAGCAAACTCTTGCTGTCATATGCAATAGTGTCTGGGTTTGGTGACTGATTATGGGATGGATCCCCAGGTGGGGCAGTCTCTGGTTCATCCATCCTTTCATATTAGCTCCAAACTTTGTCTTTGTAACTCCTCTCATGGGTATTATGTTCACTATTCTAATGAGAAATGAAGTATCCACATGTTGATCTCCCTTCTTCTTGATTTTCTTGTGCTTTGCAAATTGTATCTTGGGTATTCTAAGATTCTGGGCTAATATCCGCTTATCAGTGTGTGCATATCTAGTGACTTCTTTTGTGATTGGGTTACCTCACTAAGGAGGATATCCTCCGGATACATCCATCTTGCCTAAGAATTTCATAAATTTGTTGTTTTTAATAGCAGAGTAGTACTCCATTGTGTAAATGTACCACATTTTCTGTATCCATTCCTCTGTTGAGGGACATCTGGGTTCCTTCCAGCTTCTGGCTATTATAAATATGGCTGCTATGAACATAGTGGTGCATGTATCCTTATTACCAGTTGGAACATCTTCTGGGTATATGCTTAGGAGAGGTATTGCTGGATCCTCTGGTAGTACTATGTCCAGTTTTCTTAGGAACCGCCAGACTGATTTCCAGAGTAGTTATACAAGCTTGCAATCCCACCAACAATGGAGGAGTGTTCCTCTTTCTCCACATCCTCGCCAGCATCCTCTGTCACCTGAATTTTTGATCTTAGCCATTCTGACTGGTGTGAGGTGGAATCTCAAGGTTGTTTTGATTTGCATTTCCCTGATGATTAAGGATGTTGAAAATTTTTTCAGGTGATTCTCAGCCATTCAGTATTCCTCAGTTGAGAATTCTTTGTTTAGCTCTGTACCCCATTTTAATGGGATTATTTGATTTTCTGGAGTCCAGCTTCTTGAGCTCTTTGTATATATTAGATATTAGTCCCCTATCAGATTTAGGATTGGTAAAAATTCTTTCCCAATCTGTTGGTGCCCATTTTGTCTTCTTGACAGTGTCTTTGACAAGGGAGCTAAAACCATCCAGTGGAAAAAAGACAGCATTTTCAACAAATGGTGCTGGCACAACTGGCAGTTATCATATATAAGAATGCAAATCAATCCATTCTTATCTCCTTGTACAAAGCTCAAGTCTAAGTGGATCAAAGAACTCCACATAAAACCAGAGACACTGAAATTTATAGAGGAGAAAGTGGGGAAAAGCCTTGAAGATATGGGCACAGGGGAATAAATTCCTAAGCAGAATAGCAATGGCTTGTGCTGTAAGATCAAGAATTGACAAATGGGACCTTATCAAATTGCAAAGCTTCTGTAAGGCAAAATTCAATCTTATAAAGATGATAGAGGCCTTTAAAGAGGAAACAAATAAACCCCTTACAGAAATACAGCAAAATACAACAAAACATGTAGAGGTCTTTAAAGAGGAAGCAAATAAATGCCTTAAAGATTTACAGGAAAGCATAATTTAACAGGTGAAGAAAATAAGTGAAACTGTGCAAGACCTGAAACTGAAGTTAGAAACAATAAAGAAAACACAAACTGATGGAGTACTAGAGATAGAAAACCTAACGAAGAGAACAGGAACAACAGATGCAAGTACCACCAACACAATACAAGACCCAGAAAATATTTCAACAAAATCATAGAAGAAAACTGTCCTAAACTAAAGAAAAAAAGATGACTATAAACATATAAGAAACTTGCAGCACACCAATTAGACTGGACCAGAAAAGAAAACCCTCCTGCCACATGATAATCAAAATAAAATCTACAGAACAAACAAAGAATATTTAAAATGGCAAGGAAAAAAAGGCCAGGTAATAAACAAAGGCATACTTATCAGAATTATACCTGACTACACAACAGAGACTCTAAAAATTAGAAGGGCCTGGATCTTGCAACCTTTAAAAATCTACCGATGCCATAGATTACTATACACAGTAAACTTCACCAAAGATGGAGAAAACAAGGTATTTTAAGACAAATCCAATTTCAAACAGTGTCTATGCACAAACCAAGCCCTACAGAAAATAATAGAAGGAAAACTCCAACCCAAGGAGGATGACTACATCAAAAAAAAAAAAAAAATACAAGAAATAATTCCATACCAGCAAAAAACAAGTAAAACACACAGAAACACACACCACTGCTGCCACCATCACCACCACCACTACCATCATTATCAAAATAATAGGAAATAGTAATCATTGGTCATTAATATCTCTTAACATCAATGGATTCAATAACTCAACAAAAAGACACAGGCTAACAGAATGGATGCTAAAACAGGATCCATCATTCTGCTACATAAAAGAAACATGCTTCACCAATAAAGATAGATACTACCTCAGAGTAAAGAGCTAAAAAAAAGTTTTCCAAGCAAATGGATCCAAGAATCAAGCTGGAGTAGCCATTATAATATCTAATAAAATAGATTTGTAATCAAAATTAATAAAAAAAACTGGGAAAGACACTTTATACTCATCAAAGAAAAAAATCTACTAAGATGATGTCAATTTTGAACATCTATGCCCCAAACACAAGGACATATACACTTGTAGAAGATACATTGCTAAAGCTTAAGTGACATATCAAACCCCACACATTAATAGTGGGGGATGTCTACACCCCACTCTCCACAATTGACAGGTCCTACAAACAAAGACAAAACAGAGAAATAGTAAAACTAATAGACATTATGAATGAAATGGGCCTAAGAGACATTTATAGACTATGTCACCCAAACATGTAAGAATATACCTTCTTCTCAGCACCTCATGGATCCTTCTCCAATATGGAGCATAGAGTCAATCACAAAGGAAGTCTCAACAGATACAAGAAAATTCAAGTGATGCCTTGTATCTTATCAGACAACCATTGTTGAAAGCTAGACTTCAACAACAGCAGAAACACCAGAAAGCCTACACATTCATGGAAGTTGAACAACTCTCTACTCAATGATATCTGGGTCAGGAAAGAAATAAAGAAATTAAAGACTTTCTAGAATTCAATGAAAATGAAGGTACAGCATACCCAAATTTATGTGACACGATAAAAACAGTGCTAAGATAAAACTTCATAACATTAAGTACCTCCATAAAATTAGAAAGTTATCATATCTACAACTTAAAAATACACCTGAAAGCTGTAGGAAACAACAACAACAACAACAACAACAACAACAACAGCACGAATCAAGCAGACCAAAGCGGAATAGAAAGCAGGAAATAATCAAAATGAGGACTGAATCAGCCACTTAGAAACAAAGAAAACAATAATAATTAAAAAAAAAAATCCGTGAAGCCAAGATCTAGAGCTCTTTGAGAAAATTAATAAGATAGTTAAACCCTTAACCAAACTAACCAAAAGACAGAGAGACACTATTCAAATAAACAAACTCAGAAGGGAAAAGAGACTCATAAGATCAGACAATGAAGAAATTCAAAGAATAATTAGGTATTACTTCAAAAGCCTTTAACTCCACAAATTTGAATAATCTTAATGAAATTTATGATTTTCAAGTCAGATGCTATCTATCAAAGTTAAATCAAGATCAGGTAAACTATGTGAACAACTCCATAACATCTAAAGAAATAGAAGCAGTCATTAAATGTCTCCCAACCAAAAAAAGTCCAGGACCAGGTGGTTCTAGTGAAGAATACAATCAGACTTTCAAAAAAGAGTTAATACCAGTACATCTCAAACTATTCCACAAAACAGAATTAGAAGGAGCACTGCCAAACTCATTCTATGAAGCCACAGTAACTCTGATAACTAAACAACACAAAGACTCAAAAAAGAAAGAGAACTTCAGACCAATTTCTCTTATGAACACTGATGCAAATATACTCAAAATACTCAGAAACCAAATACAGAAACACATCAAAACTTCATGCATCATGATGAAATTAGCTTCATCCCAGAAATGCAGGGATCATTCAATGTAAGAAAAACCATCAATATAATTCATCATATGAACAAACTGAAAGGACAGAAATCACATGATCATCTCATTAGACAGTGAAAAAGCAAAATCACATGATTATCTAATTAGACAGTGAATAAACCTTTGACAAAATTCAACACCCCTTTATGTTAAAAGTATTAGAGAGATCAGGGACACAAGGCACATACTTAAACATAATCAAAGTGATATAAAGCAAGCCAATATCCAATATCAAGCTAAATGGAAAGAAACTTAATGCAGTTCCATTAAAATCAGAGACAAAACAAGGCTGCCCTATCTGTTCAATATAGTACTTAAAGATCTAGCCAGAGCAATAAAACACCTAAAGGAGATCAAAGGGATACAAATGGAAAAAGGAGAAGTCAAAGATATTTGTGGATGATATGATAGTTTACATAAACATCCCCCCAAAATTCATCAGAGAATTCTGACAGCTAATAAACAGCTTCAACAAAGTGGCTGCATACAAAATTAACTCAAAGAAATCTTATACAAATGATAAACTGACCAAAATGAAATTAGGAGAACTCATAAAATCCACAAATAATATAAAATATCTTGATGTAACTCTAAGCAAGTGAAAGATTTGTATGACAAGAACTTCCAAGTCAATGAAGAAAGAAATCGAAGACCTCAGAAGATGGAAAGGGTGGTTCAGAATTGGATGTGGGGAGGGGTAACAGTGGAAATCTTCAACTGAAGGAGGGTAGGTGGCATATTCAGGAAGAGACAGAGACCTGGAAGAGGGGAGACATCCAAGAATCAATGGGGGTGTCTCTAGCTGTGACTCAGAGTATTGGGGATATGGATCCTAGGAAAGCTACCTCCTGTGGCCAGGCAAGAACATCAGTGGAGTGATAGAACACCAAACCACCCACAAAATTTCTACTTAATACCCTATTTATAAGAAATGCAGGGGTTGTGGGTGGAGCAGAGACTAAGGGAATGGCCAACCAATAATCAACCCAACTTTAGCTCCATCCCATGGACAAGCACCAATTGCTGATACTTTTAATGACACTCTGTTATGCTTGCAGACAGGAGTCTAGAATGGCTGTCCTCTGAGAGGCTCCATTTACCAACTGACTCAGAAAGATGGAGACACCCATACCCAAACAATCCATGGAGTTTGGGGACTCTTATTGAAGAATAAGTGGAAGGATTACAGCCCCTAATGGATTAGAACTCTACAGGAAGACCAACAGAATCAACTAACCAGGACTCTTGGGACTCTCAGAGACTAAACCACCAAGCAAAGAACACATACAGGCTCGACCTAAGCCTACCCACACATATGTAGCAGATGTGTAGCTTGATCTTCATGTAGGTCTCAAACAACTGGAGTAGGGGATATCCCCAAAACTGTTGCTTATATGTAGGATATGTACTTCTATCTGGGCTGTATTGTCTGGCCCTCCTGGAAAAGGAATTGCTGTACCTCACAGAGATTTGAAGTGCCAGGGTAGAGGGGATACCCAGGGCTTTCCCTCACCCACTCATAGGAGAAAGGGAAAGAAGATAGGGAAATAACTGTGGGAGGGATGATGGGAGTGGGGCAATGAGTGGGGTGTAAAGTGAATAAGTAAACAAAAAACAAATAATTTTAAATAAAAATGTAAAATAAAATAAAAAAAGGTTATGTGTCTTTTATCCAGGAACAGAATAGTCAATGCCTGAGTAGAAACCCTGGACTTAGATTAAATATTTCTACAATAGGCTGGTAGATAACTCTCAGCAAAGAGATAAATATTGCTTTAAGTAATTTCATCTTAATATGACATGATTAAATAGATAGGTATTTGAAACAGCCTCCCTCTGTTGCATCAATGAAAAGCAAAACAACAAATGAGAGCCCCTAGTAAAATTTATTGGAGTTTAGAACATATAACCAAGAAAACCTAATATAAAACTAGTTATAAGGTGAAGTTTGGAATGAGCACAGATTCCTGTGACTATATTAACAAGCAATAGTTTCTGCTTTCTATGTGCCAAGCTAGTTCCAAACTCTTTCTACAAGTTAGAATAAATATCCATACATGCATACATGTATACCTGCACACATGCATACTTCATTAATATTTATAAGGCAAGTCAGTAGTGACGCACGACAGGCTAATACATTTATAGCCTTTGTCCTACTTATATTGAAAAGGGCATAAGTTAAAATAGTCTTTAATACCATGTACTGCAATTTATCCAAAATTTGTATTTTATGAGGGAAGAACTTAACTTTAGTTAATATTTAGTAAATTAAATTGGGAAAGATTACACTGGGAATTGTTAATGTAATATTATATTTCATTACTAATTGGGACTCTTAATTTTTAACAGCATATCTGGTCTAAGTAGTTATAAAATAGATGAGGATTTTACCAGTAAAATGGTTGAAAGACTGCTTTGAAAATAAAGTACAATGAAGCAAATATTTCCCTTTATCTTCCTGTGGAGGGTGGAACTAAGTGAGCACAGGTTATTCTTTATCTCTTGTGGAGGTAAAAAGAGGACTTACCTCTTGATGGAGTTCAAGAGGATTCAGAGCTAGGACCAGAACAGCACCATGTCCTTTAGCTTGAGACCTCTCTTTGATCTTTCAATTGGTATCCCACCAGTCACTTACAGCTTTGCGATTCTTACTATGCAAAAGTAAAATCAATAAGTCTTCCTGACATTCTGTTTTGTTAAAATATATAGACGCAAGAGACATATTATTGTTGCGGTAAATCTCCAACCCAAATAAGCCCAGGCAATGAACTCAATTAGTATGAATACATGCTGTGTGCCTAGATTGGGCAGATCTACCACTACATTACCATCTTCTCCATATAAGAGACACCTTAGAACTTGCAGTTTCTCCAGGCCGGGTGCTTCTGCCTCACTTTCCTTCTTCTTCCTCCCCTTTCTTGTCCTCTCTCTCTCTTTCTCTCCCCAAATCTTCAGCTTCACCTTCCCCTCTTCCTCCACCCAATCACTGGCTCTAGCCTTTATTTATAAATTAAGGTGTGAAGAAGGTTTACAGGAAATCACCAGAGTGCTGACACATTCCTTGTTTGCAGCCCCTCACAGGAGAACAAAACTAACATTAAATACAATCAGTCCCAGGGCTATCCACAACATATTACAGTATGCAAATTCTCAGCTGCCAACAGGACACAGATGGTCTTGGGAACACAAAATGGTCCAGATTGCAGAACCAGTGGCATTTTCCTTGGGACTGGGGACAGGTCCTTTGCACTGGATAGGAAAGAATGACTGTATTCTCCTTATCCACAAGCCACTGAGTAAAGATGTTTTGGTCTTTAAAACCAGCCTGCGTAGCATATAATTTAATCTAATTTTGAAAGAAGAGCCCGGCCACCCAAATTCTGACACAAGATGTAAAAAATCTGATTGTCACCCAGTTGACTATTTCTCAGCACAGTAAAGAATATTTGGTACACTATAATAAATCTATTGATTCATGTGGAAATGTATTCTTTCCAAAGAATGCCTCCAGCCCGGTTCCCAGACTATAATCCATGCATTTTCTTAACACACTTTCTCAGTCCACTTATTTGAAATTTTCTTTTGAACTTGCTGCAGGGAACAACTTGTATAGCCATTGTATAAAACCACCCACTAGCCTTTAATTCTATGAGACAACATGTGCAAATGGACAGTATAAGACCATGTATGAAAATTAATCTCCCACACATAATCATTGGGACTGTCCAGAAAGCCAAGCCATAGCTTTCTCATCAATCAGGCCAGGACTTGAGTGATCATAGCTTCTTTGATTTCTGCCTCCACCCTACCCTGCTACTAAACTGGGAGCAACTGAGAAAAACCAAGCCTGCCCTACTGACCATTCTCATAAGAAACCACACTTGACTTTGGCTGCCTACAGCCTCAGCTAGTACACCCTGAAAGCCTTGGCAGGAAGCAGGAATACTAAAGCTTCCTAAGTCTCCTGTCTGGCCTTGAGTCAAGACCAAAGCAACTAATGCAGACTGAACAAATACCCTTGGTTCCTTTTCGTTTGAGTGGTTCTTTATTATATATCAGTTTTCCCATTCCATAAATTTACCATAAACAGAAAGTTTTAACATATTCCATCAGTGTTTTAGTTATTTTTCTTTTTTATATTCCTGTGTTAGAAGCAATTTAAAGGAAGAACAGTGAGTCTTCTGTCCTGAGTTAAACCTTTCTGGAAAATGTGTTACCATGGTGATTCTAAATCCAGTCAATTTGACTATAAAGAAACCATCATTTATCTACTTGTTATCAGTTTGACAACCAAAACATTGCTTTAAATCATAACTATCTACCCCAACCCCTAAACATGCATTTTCATATCATGATAAACTATGTGTTCAGTCCATCAAACACACACACACACACACACACACACACACACACACACACACACATGACCTTTAACAATTCTAGCATTTTTCAATGCTAGAGTTTAACATCTCTACTGAGACTCATGTAACCTTTAACTATAATCTCCGCAATGAACACCAAACTAAAAAACATGTTATAAGTCTCAAGAGTTGACTCAGTGGGTATAAGTGCTTGCTATGCAACCCTGACACCATGAGAACAGTTCCTGTAATCTGTGTAAAAACTCCAACTGCTTTCATGAATGTCTACAATACCAGCACTCCTGAAATGATGTGGGAGGACACAGGAGTACAGGCCCAGGGTACAATAGCCTGAATTCTAAAGAGATTGGGCACTCTCATTCTTCCAGCTCTGTAGCCTATAGCATGTAGAACCTCTCTTTTGGGATGGCCCAAACTGTGCATGCATCTTTCCTTGGCTATCATTTGTAGTCCTGGCATCTAGAGTATTTTGGAGTCACTATCACAAATTAGAGTTTACTTTAACTTTTGAAATGACCTTGGGCCTCCTTGCAGGGATTCTGACCCTGCCACATACTGATTGTCCTTAGAGGGCCTTTTGCACAATCTTCCATGACCCTCTTTATCTTGCATCTTTCATGCTTCCATATCCAGTATCAGAGCATAAATAGTGCTGCCAAGTTCTGGTTCCACTACATGATGTGCACTCTGTTTTGATTAGAGGTACAATTGCTTTTATGTGTCTATTTTTGAATAGTGAACCCATTCAGCAGCATTGTAAGTTTTGGCTATCCTTTTAAATAAATTTGTATTGTCATGAGGTAGAGATGCCTGTGGATTAGAACCTCCTGTGAATGGTCCTTGACCTCTCCTGAGGAACGGTTCCTATTTTCCCAGTTTAAAATATCATGTTTCTATTTAATGAATGTGATCCCTTTAACAATTATAGCACCTCGTCAATGCCTTTAAACTGATTCCCCGTTTTACTAAATACAAGATTTTAAAAAGTACTTGCTGTGTTTGCTGTATGATCTCACTGTAAACCTGGATAGATAAGAGCAGTCAGCAGTAACTACAGCACAGTCTAAATGCTATCTGGTCTTCAGATTTCACTTACCAAACAAAAGCAACCTGTACCATTTGAATTGGGAGTCACTGACATTCTTAGTACATGGGGTAAATAGACATACTCTTTACAAGAATATACCATGAACAGCCTCTAACCCTGTTGACAGCGGAGTACTTGATTCCTTCTGAAACTTCATTAGCTGATTTTCTAGACTCCTAGCAGAATGGCAGATTTCATATATATATATATATATATATATATATATATATATATATATATATATATATATATATATACTGTTTATAGTCTTTTAGGGCTTTTTAAAACCCACAACTTTAAATACTTCAATGTTCCTCCTGACAACCCAGCCAAATGGTGAGGCACACGTTCTGGTTTAGTGTAGCAACAACTACACTCATTGACACTGACTCTGTATTAGTCACCCTCCTTATTGGTATTGAACATCAGACAAGAAACAATTTATTGGCTTAGCTTAAAGTTCAAGGGGCTACAGTTCTTTGTTTTGGAGAAGACACAACAATGAGAAAGAAAAGCAGCTGGTCACATTATTTATGAAGTCAGAAAGGAGGGAGGGGAGAGAGAGAGAGAGAGGGAGAGAGGGAGAGAGGGAGGAAGAGAGAGGATATCAATCGCAGTGTTCAACTTGCTTTTCTACTGTGTATACAGCACAGGAATTGAATTTATGGGATGGTGGAGCCTACATTCACAGTGAGTCTACCCTTCTCAGGAAAGCCTTTCTGAAGATGCAGAGATGTGTTTCTATGGTGACTTTGCATAGTGACTTATAGTGACTTAAAATTGAGTTAAGTTTATAGTGAAATATATATATATATATATATATATATATATATATATATATATATATATGGAATTTTGTTTTCTTTAATATAGATATTTTATTGGGATATTATTTGGATATTAAACATATATTCCTACATGTACATTTCTATGGCATCTAAAAATAATAAAATAAAATTATTCACATAGGTATAATAGAACATTACATCATTCTTGTTTTGACTATTAATGAACATATTCTATGCAATTATTTGGGTATTTTTACCAAATAAAAACTACTAAAATATAATGGCATTGTGTCTAACACTCTTATGGAAGGCCTCAAATGTCTCTGATGTCTCTAGCAGCTTAATACTTTTCATTCTCATCACGTTTTTGTTGGAATAAAATGTAAAAGCAAATAACCTTGTATATGCATAATAGAACTTCAAGCAGGTGAGCGTTTCCATGGATACTTTTATGATGGGAAGAGTTTGTGTGTGGAAAGTGGCATTCATTTCTAGTTCTGAAAGATTTTATTCTGATTAAAAGAAGAAGAATAAAAGAAAAAATGCCAATCATTTCTTGACTTTCTGAGAGAATAAAAATAGTACATATCCCTGTGTATATATGTTGTAAATGATGATACAGTTCTTTCTAAACAAGTTTTTTTAGTCATCTGACTTATCTTAGTGGTGTCAATATTTTATTAAATCTATAAAGGATTAGTGAGAATATTCTTTTTCTTTATGTATCATTTAGGAAATTAAAATTTGTTATTTACCTACAGTAGTATAAAGATCTATTTATTACTTAAAATAGCATTTAGAATAGTTTTACCTTCAATTATATCTTGACTTAATACTGTGTCTAAGTGTCTTTGATTGAATGTTATTTCCTAATAGCCACCCAAATCAAATTCAACATGTTTTTTTTATCTTTTTGAGGAATATTAAAATATATGTGCAAGATTTCAGATGGTCAAATTTTAAGCAATACGGCTTATGTGGCTAAACAGGTCCTGATATTTTGGTGAAGAAATTCTTTTAAATGTTATATTTTTACTGTATCTTTGTGCTATACTGATATAAGACCAACCATTTGTAAATGTTAATGTAACCTAAATAATTTTTTTTAAAAAAGTTGGTTTAATTCTGATTTGATGTAACTCTCAAATATTTTCTTCCTTTTCTTGTTAAGAGAAGCCTATCTGGGTAGTGTAAATGTGAAAACCATTGTGACAGATGTATTTAGGGAGTGGGGATGTGTTTCAGTTGGTAAAGTGCTCATTGTACAATAACAAAGACTCAAGTTCAAATCCTCAGGACTTACATCGAAGGTCAGGAATGCCTATCATAAGTCACTAATAACCTTGCTCCCAGAGATGTGAAAGAGGTAGAGATAGATAGAAAGGTTTCTAAAGCTCACTGACTATCTAGCCTATTACAGTAATAATGAAGTTTCAGTAAGGGAACCTTTCTCAAAAAATATTTTTATATGTAGAAAAATTAATGAAAGGTACTACAACATGATGCCGCCTCCACATTTATATCCATATATATGCACAGCCCAGCAAATAATTGAAGGAAACAAATAAAATATCAAAGTGGAAAAATGGAAAAAAATGTGGAACCAAAAGCTATAAGGAAGATACAAAGTTATGGAATGCTAGAAATGGAAAATTTAGGTAAGCAAACGGAAACCAAGACTCAAGCATCACCCACAAAATATACGAGATGTACTAGATGTAAATAGCGAGGCCCAGAAATATTACACCATGCAGCAGGTCTCTCATGGGAGATTTATTGGGAGGGCCAAACAAAGGCAGCCTTTGGATGAAGGAGGAGAGGAGAGAGGGATCAGGGAGAACAAGGCTTTTATTGGATCTGTGACACATGCTTAAAGGGGCTTGTGAAGTGACAGAGGTCACAGTGTATGTACAAAGGGACAGACACAGGAGAGATGCTGTCACCTCTTGGGTCACTAGTGATGACAAGTCTCATTTACAGGGCCCTCGAGAGCTGGCTCTAAAGATGACTGATTGTTGTGAAGTCACTTCTAGGTGTCCATGGATGTGCATGATTGCCAACAAGATGGAAGAGAGAATTTTAGGAATTGAAGATTCAATAGAAGAAATGGATATATCAGTCAAAGAAAATGTTAAAAATAAAAATGTCCCGACACAAAATATTAAGGGAATTTGAAACACTATAAAATGAGAAAATCTAAGAATAACAGGAATAGAAGAATCCTAGGTCAAAGACCAGAACGTATTTTTAACAAGATCACAAAAGATAATTTTTTAATGAAACAAGTTGCCTATAAAGTTACAGGAAGCTTACAAACACTCCTTGCCATCAAAACACTAAACACACACACACACACACACACACACACACACACACACACACACACACACAAAGAACAAATATTCAAAACTTCAAGGGAAAGCGAGTAAGTAATGGCTTTAATTAGATGATTGTTGGTTACTTCCTTAACATAAGTGACAATCTTATACCTTTGGGGATACATTGTCATTTGGGTCACTGATGTTGTGCATAGGCATTAGAGCTGGGTAGTAGTGGAAGGACCCATGTAGCTTTTCTACCTTAGCAGCTCGCATAGCTGCTTTCAGACTATGAGACCTGATCTTCTGTGAGGAGGGTTCCAGGTCTGTTCCAGCCTGATTGCTCTGAGTCCTCTGCTTGAAGAATATAGTGTCTTCAGCAATGTCTTCAATATCTGGGAGGAAACAAAGAGCAACAGAAGTAGCCCATGTTGTTTTCAAAGTCCTTGGACCCCTTGACCATCAACTTGAGAGGAAGTTTCACATTCCTGGCACTGGGTTTTTTTGTTAGTGTGTAGCTCTTGGGGGAAATTTAATAACACTTTTCATATGACATCACATCTAAAGTTTTACCAGTGAAGCACATAAACACCATTATATTAAAGTTTTAATGATGTATCATGAAAACATGTGAGACTGAAAGACAATGATTGATGTGGAAAGGCATAGGAACTTAGGTAAGAAAATATGTGAAGAATTAAGAAAATAAAGGACAGATCAGATTATAGCCACCATCGAGAATGTGGTAGGGTTTTGAGCAGATGATTGCTATAGCCCTGATTGATCTGGGAGGATTTGGGATTGGCTTCAGAGAAGAAAGTCTGGATTGCGGAGATCCTAGAGAGGTTACCATCATGCAACCCAAGTAGGAGGCAGTTGGATGTGTGCTTGTATTAAAGTGATGAGTAATGAGAAATATGAGATATATCTCAAGACAGAATTGACAAATCTTACCAAGGTAAAGAATATGATGTGAGAAGAAGAAACGGGGACAAAGTCTACCATTTTGTATTAGGCACCAAGGAAAAACAGTCCCATTTACTATGAGAAAAGAGACCTCAGATGGACAAGTTTCTTTTGCTTCATTTCCAAGATAAAATTTATTTTTAACATTTGTTCCTCCAGTATTTGTCATTTTAATAAAGATATGTCTATATAAATCATAGTCATAAATCTTGGCCTAGAGAAAACCAATATCGGAGTCTGTGGTTCCATTCAACATAGGCACTGACATTAGACTCTAGTTAATCCTTCTTCACTATTTATCCTCAAAACCACATTGATACATCTTATCTAAGTGCAAAATTCATACATCCTTGTGTTTCATTCATGGGTCTTACTTCCATCTCCATAATTAGTAGCCCCATGTCTTTTCTGTCTACCTTGCCTTGATTACCAATTCAATGAATTCTTGTCTGGACCCTTCAATACCATAACTCCTCTCCTTCCAGCTAATGTAAGTTTTAGTCCCTGTCCTATGAATAATCCAACCATCTGCTTACTCAACAGAAACCACTAAACTGCCAAACACTGCTGGAGAAAAATTATATAACTGTATTGCTTAGACTTATCCCACAGCCAGTCTCCAACCTTGATTCAGTCCTTAGTATGGTTGCCAGCTCTTTAATCTCTATTCAGATATTTTTTCCTTTGCCAAGGTAACAAATTTATGTTTTAACACTCCCACTCAGCTTTCACTTTTATATCCAAACAAAATTAATGCTGTAGGTGATTAACTTATTCAAATTTCCTCCTCCATATTTCATCATTATGCATATTATCACTAGTCTGCACTCAGTACATTCAACCACTCTAGTTTTAGCTCCAAATGTCTCTTCCAGATATTGCTCCATTATTAATGTCTCCTTGACTGATTTCTTTCTCTTCCTCAAAAAGTATGCAAAAGTTTCCTCCTATCCTAATGGTGACCTTACTCTTTTCTCTGGTCCCTTTTTAGTTAATATTTTTGTTACATATATTCCATAACTAACATCATAACCTATAGTAGTCACATCCATCTACTCTGTTTATTAGTTCAGAGATCATCAGTCTGCTATCACGTCTTAAGTTTAATAATTTATTTTATATTTTTATCCAATTGACCATCTCTGTAGCGTCGACTATGCTTATCTAAAGTTTTTCTCTTAGATTTCTTCAGTCTTAAATACTGGCCCAAATTCCCCATATCACTTAAAGTTTTTCTCAACCAATTTATCTTCTGTCTTAAACACATACACCTTTAGTTACAAAAGAAGCCATAAAATTTGCAATTCAGATAGATATCTTTAAAAGACTAATATATCTCAAGCAGAACCTTCACTCACTGAGGATTATTTAAACTGGCAACTGAAAGTAGTGGAAATTCCACTGCAAATTAATTCTTTAGCATGAGACTCTTGTGATGAGTAGTGTTCATCTTTGAAGAATAATTCTTTTAAAAAATTTTTTTAATTAGGTATTTTCTTCATTTACATTTCAAATGCTATTCCCTTTCCTAGTTTTCTCTCTGAAAGTCGCCTATATCCTTCCCTTGCCCTGCTCCCCAACCCACCCACTCCCACTTCTTAGCCCTAGCATTCCCCTGTACTGGGGCATATAAAGTTTGCAAGACCAAGGGGCCTCTTTTCCCAATGATGGCTGACTAGGCCATCTTCTGCTACATATGCAACTAGAGACACGAGCTCTGGGGGATACTGGTTAGTTCATATAGTTGTTCCTCCTATAGGGTTGCAGACCCTTTCAGCTCCTTGGGTACTTTCTCTAGCTCTGAAGAATGATTCTTTAGACTATGCTACAGTGAGAAATTTCTCAATCATTCTATCTTCTCCTATAATATTATAGGTGCTTGACCTACCTTGATCTCTGAGGGATCTTCTACTCTTTCTCTCCTATCATTTTTCAATAATGAATATCTTGTTTGCTTAATCCCATCATGAGAGCTGTCTATTGGCTCATAATTCTTACTATACCTACATACCAACAGCTAACCAAATATATCACCAATTATCTTGAACTATGAGTCCAATACAACACTCCTGGTATAAACTTCTTGTCTATTATCTTTATTCATCTCTAGATATTCTTATAATAGCTTAATTATTCATCTAGCTTCTCTCTCCTGGTTATCATTCTGTTCTCCATGTTTTTTTATGGGTTCATTAAACACTTGGCAACTTTTATGAATCAGTTATGAAGAACTGTCTTTCAGTAGTGTCACTTTCCAATAAATACTGTATTTAGGAAAGGCTCTGCCAGACCAGCTCCATCACAGCCTCTCCCACTTTATTACTGTTAGTCCTTTATTTTTTTTCTCCATTAGAAACTCCCTTTAACTCACCAAGTCAATGCCACACTTCTTTGCTGAGCCTTTGCAGATTCTGCGTCATAATCAGTTTCTAAGATACTCCAGAACTACACACTCTTCAAAGTACAGTTCAGATGATATTTACTAGGCAAAGCCTCATCACTGAACCAGAAACCAGAAGCAAAAAGGACAAGAGACTGCTCTTACTGTCATAGTCAACTGTGCAACCCCAAATCATTGTTTCTTAAATATTTAAATGTTTAGGGAGGTTTTACAGAATTAAAAAAAAAAAATAGGTGTCATGTTTTGAGACAACCACTCGACTTGTCTGAAACAAAACCAGGACCAAAACATTGTTTTCTTAAGGAGGAAAGATAATGGTAGATACTCACACTCTGTTACTACTTTGTGGATTTGTTAGAGAAAAGATACATTGCTGGTAGAGACGAAGACATTGTGGTGCCATTCTTAAAAATTACATATTGTATTACAAACAATGAAACACATAGCATTAATGTCAAAAGTAGAATGCTGTCAGCCCCTGAATTCACTCAGTAGGGCTCAGAGAAAGCCTACCAAGGTCAGCTGACTTCCACAGCATGACATCATCACTGGCTGGTTATCACTCCTTCTGACTTGGTGCATATTGTAAGTGGCATTTCTTGGTGTACAGTCATCTCTGCAAGATTTCCTTTAAACCTGGAAGAATAAACAGTAATGCAAAAAAAAAATCTCTATGAACTGGGGAAACTCGCCATGCTGCTTCTGCATTTCATAGCTTTGAAATAATGTCCCATTACTGCTGAGAGTTCAGACACAGAGACTTATGTTTGCTAAAGCAGCTTGCTTTGAAATTTCATCCCAACTGAAGTACAAAAGCAAAAGGTAAGTAAGCATACATAAATTTAACTAGTGTATCACTCCAAATAAATTATTAATCTCCAAGAAAATGAAAAGAAACAAATATTCTTATATTCATGTACGTGAAAATGTTTGAATTCAGCAGCATAAAGTAAAAATTTCAGTGTAGTGAAGCTAGTAAGTTACAAAGTCTGAATGAGAAAAACAAGTCAGAGCCGAGCAATTTTTTTTCTTTTATCTGCTGTTTGTTCCAAGGGAGAAATGAAGAATCTAGTTTAAAGAAATCAATCTGAAGACAGCATACAATGGAAATTAGTGACAACCTCTTCCAGAATTTCTGTCTGAGAAAATAACCTCAAATTCAGATTTGTAAAATTCTGACCCTCTTCCTCATTGATTATGGGGTTTTATTATTAGACATGAAAGAATTATGCAATTCTTTTCACATTTTAGAAATTGAAATGTTTCTCATATACCTACTTCTTCTCAAGGCATTTGATGTATGCAGAAACATGGAAAATGAATAGAATAAGAATCAAATAAGTATCTGTAAACAATTTCAGTAACATATTTGCAAAAGTGAATGACTCAATAGTCATCATTACTTAGCAGAGTCCTGGTTCCTTGGCTCTTACAACCAACCATTCTGGTCCCTTGTCCATGAAGTTCCATGAGTCTTAGGTGTATCAGTGGCCATGTGTGTGTATTGCAACCAGCCATAGCAGAAGACAGTGTTGGATCCCTGAAAACTGAAGTTACAGTCTGTATGAGCTATCATGTGTGTGGAAGGAACCGACCTAAGCCCTGAACAAAGGGAGAAAGCACTTAGCCACTGAGTCATCTCTCCAACCCTTATTTGGTTCTCATATTTTATTGCTCTTACTAAGATATCATATTGAATAAAAGTGGAAAGATAAATATCCTTGCCTTGATGGGTTGGAACTATATTTTTTCTCCATTTATTGCTGTTTGGGCTACAGGTTTATCATGTGTAGTCTCATTATGTTGAGATATATGTTTCTGTCCCTATCATCTCCATGACATTATTATGAAGGGAAGTTGATTTTTGTTAAAGATTTTTTCTGCCTCTAATGATTGGCATCTTTTAGTTTTACTTATATGATAGGCAACATTTACTGATTTACCTATGCTAAATCATCCCTACATCTCTGAATGAAACCAATTTGGTTGGAATGAATTATCTTTTTTATATGAACTTAGTTCTGTTTTCCAGCATTGTATAAAAAATTCCTACATTTATGAATTCATTTTGTAATTTTTATTAATTTTGTCTTCATCTGGTTTTGATAACATGGCAGTACTGGCTTCATAAAATGAGTTTAATAGTCTTTTTTTTTTCTAGTTCATGAAATGATTTGGATCCTATTGGTTCTAACCTTTCTTTGAAGATCTGATAGATTTCTGCAATAACCTATCTGGTCCTGGAATTTTTGTACATGGCATATTTTTCACTATTCCTTCAGTATCATTGCTGTTTGCAGATTTGTTTAAATTGTTTATCTCATCTTGATTTAATTTTGATATGTTGTATGCATATAGGAATCCATCCATTTCTTTTAGATGTTTGAGTATTATGGAATAAAAATTTTAAAAGATATTCTCATGATTTTCTGGATATTGTTGTTACCTATTGTAATGCTTTTCATTTTTTTCTAGTTTTATTAATTTGAATCTTTTTTCACTTATTTTTGTTAATTCAACTGAGTTTGTCAATGTTTTTTAATCTTTTCAAAAATTAACTCTTAATTTATTATTCGTATTGTTGCTGTTTTGTTTGTTATTATTTAATAAATTTTAAAGTTGATTTTGGTTACTTCCTATCCACAATTTTTAAGTGATGATTCATCTTGTCTTTCCAAGTCCTTCAGAAGTTATTAAATATTATTAATAACAATTAGTTATTAATTTGAGATCTCTAAGAACCTGTCACAAATGTGTCAAGTGCTATAAATTTCCCTCTTAGAGCTGCCTTCCTTCTGTCCTATAGATTTAGATTTTCATTTTCTTTTAATTCTTAGAATCTTTAAATATTTTCTTCTTGATATCATCAGAAGCCCAAGTATTATTTAGTACTGTACTACTTAATCTCCATGAGTTTAATTATATTCTGTAGCTCTGATTGTTTTGATATCTAATTATGTGTGCGGTGGTCATATATAATCCAGATTGTTATTTTAATATTCACTTTGTGAGACTAGTTTTGTATCTTAATATAGAGTTAAGTTTGTAGAAATTTACATGGTATTCTAAGAAGAAAGTATATTTTTTAGTGTTTGGATTTGATTTTTGATGGCATTTAACTCCAGAGTTTCTTTATTCAGTTATTATTTGGCTAACTTGCCTATAGGCAAAGATGGAGTATTGAAGCAACCCACTATCACTATGTTGTGGTTATTCTGTGCATAGAGATGTCTGTTGTAGTACCCAATTAAA
>LR749563.1:2685141-2907165 GCA_902729485.2 Mus minutoides | reverse complement strand
CACACACACACACACACACACACACACACACACACACACACACAGTCTTTATATTTTGATATGCCTAAATCAGTTCAATGGCTGGGCCATTTCCTAACCTCCACGTGCCTAATCTACCTCTGTCAGATATTATTAAGTTATTACTTACTAAAACCTATATTTTATCTTTGCAGCCCTGGACCCAGTTGGGAAGCCCTCTTGGCGCTGCTCTCCCCAGCTCCTACATGGCAGCTATGCTCTCTGTCCCACACTTTCTCTGGTGTGACATCTTTCCTCTCCTTCTCCTAGCATGGCAGATCACCTTCCTTCCTCCTTCCCTTCTTTCCTTAGCTCAGGAATCCTAAAAGTCCTGCTTCTGTCTTCTCTGCCCAGCCATTGGCTGCCAGCAAAGTTATTTACCCAACAAAACCAACAGGGGGTAGGGTCCCTCGGGTCTCTTAAGTGCGGACATGCAGATTCTGGTGTAATTTTGGAGACCCAAATTAACATAATACAAGCAGCATTAGACCAAACCCACTACAGAGATATAATAGTATTTATTTTCTGAAGTTGTATGCCTCTGTGAATAGTGAACAGATGTTTAGAAGTGTAATATCCCCCTTTTCTTTAATCACCACGAAATGTCCTTTTCCATTTCTTCTGAATCATTTAGGTTTGAAATATATTTTGTCAGATATTAGAAAAGCTACATATGCTTCTTTTCTAGATCAGTTTCCTTGGGATACCGTTTCCATCCTAATGCCCTAAGATTCTGTCTCTCATTGACAGTAAAGTGTGATCCTTGGAACCAGGAAAAAGATGGAGCCCGCTTTCTGATCCAATTACTACTCTGTTTCCTAATTGGGTAATTAAAACCATTAATTGAAATATGTGTTACCTCTGACAGTTTGATTTTTTGTGTTGTTTTCTTAGAACATCTTGATAAACTGCCTTGCTATTGTTTATTCTCTGTGACTTTGGGATGTGTTTGTTTTTTTTTTTTTTTTTTTTTTTTACCAGACTCTTGAGTCCTTTCCAATATCCTCTATATTGGCATAATTGGAATAAGTCCCTCTAATCTCTTCGTATCATGAAACATTATATTTCTTCTGAATTATAATAAATAGGGGTTTCTAGGTTTCATTTATGGCCTTTCAGAACTTAGTCTCTGTCTTTGTAAGTTCTTCTGGCTCTAAATATTTCTGTCAAATAACAAGCACAATGTCTCCCTTTATAAGTCACTTGATATTTCTCTTGTAATTGTTAGTTCTCCTTGTTTATCCTATGTTTTAATTTTTACTGTAATATGTTCTCATCAGTTTTGGTTGTGCTCCTGTGTATTTGGTGTTCTATAGGGATCTTACACTAGAGTGGATATCTTTCCCTCGGAATGGAAATTTTTCTTCTACAATTTTATTGAAAACACAGTCATGTCTTTTGTTTGTTTATTTTGTTTTGTTTTGTTTTGTTCTCCTTGTTCTTATGCTCAAATTTTAGGTCCTCTCATGTTGTCACAAAGCTCTCTCACTTCCTATGCACATACATATGTTTTAATTCCATGTCAAATTGTGCTGGATGACCCAGTTCCTCTATGTTCTTTCTAGGCCTTAGTCTCTGTTTTCTACACACTCAATTTCATTAGTGACACTTAACACTATTTTTTTTTTTAATTTGGCTTACTGAGTTGTTTTTTTTTTTTTTTTTTTCATTTCAGAATCACTTCACTTTGGCTTTTCTTCAGTCAGTCTATGTGTTTGGCAAATTCTGTTTTCATATCTTGTGGTGACTTCCTTATTTCATTCATCTGTTTGTTTTGTCTTCTTTGAGTTGTTTGAATATAACTATATCATTCTTTAGAACTCCTTGCCTGAGAGTTCTATGAGGTCATGCCGACTGGGATCCACAATTAGGAAATGAGTGATTTTTTTTGAGGAGACGTGTTGTCTTGGATCTTCATGTTGCTTTTTTTTGCAGTAGGCTTTGTACAATTGGAGATAGTCGGTGAAATGGGAGTGTAAGGGCTGGGCTTGGTGGTGTAGGAACTGCTTGACTACCACTGCAAGGATTGGTGGAAACTGTAGAATAGAGGAAGTGTGGGTTAAGTAGCCTTGGAGGCACTTACCTGTCCATTGTGGGAGTTAGGCAGACAAATGAAATATGGGACTACTTACTTGTTTGCAGTGGGAACTGGGTGGATTGTTTGTGCTTTCTTTTTATGTATATGTTCGTATGTTTGTGATAGATATATGCGTGTATGCATAGTATATGTGTGTATGTGTCTGGGTATGTGTCTCTCTCTTGGTGTGCGTGTGTATGTAGATGAACTTTTCTGTGCCTGTACATGTGGAGAGCAGAAATCTATGTCAAGTGCCTTATTTTTAATCTTCTACCTTACATTTAAAACAGGTTCTCCCACTAAACCTAGAGCTGATTGTTTCAGCTAGACTGACTTGTCAAGGAGTTCTGCAGATCTGTGTTCCTCTACCTTTCCCAGGCTGTAATTATGACATACGCCTCTCCACTTAGCTTGATGTGCTGGTTGTCATTCCAAATTTAGGCTCTTATGATTCTGTGAAAAGTTCTTTACCCATTGAGTCACTTTCCCAGCCTGTGATACACTTGTAATTGATTTTTTTTTTCATAAGGTGGGAGGTATGGATCTAGCTGAAGTCTTCTACATTTGGATACTCAGATTTCTAGAAACATATGTTGATATAGTTCCACTCTCTAGTGTATAGGGTTTTCTGTAAAAGATTTAGTGGCTATAGCTGTGTATTTATATCTAAGTTTTCTACTCCATCTCATTGATTTTTGTTACTATGATCTTGTGGTATCATTTGATGTCAGATATTATGACACTTGAGAATTATTTTTTCTACTCCTGATTACTATAGATATTTAAGGTGTTTTAGTAGTTTTAGTGTTTTCCTTTCTTATTGTGTAAATTGTGACCCAGTGACATTTCTCAGTAGGAATCAGTGCTTTCTGTCAACCCTGAGGATTTGAGATTATCTTCAGGACTCAAGTGGTAGAAGAAAACAATTAATCTGATCTCCACATGTATAGTAGCTGGCATGCCTGTGGCTACAAATATGGACACAAATCAATCAGTCATCAATCAACCAATAAGATATTTTGAAGGGCATTGTAGTGAATCTGCAAGTTACTTTGGTAATATAGCTATTGTAATATTAATATAGCTATTGTAATATTAATTTAGTTAGCCCATGAGCATGACATGTATTTTCATTATCTTGCATGTTTAGTTTCTTTCCTCTACACTGGAGTTTTCATTGTAGATATTTATAATTACATTTGATAACTACTTCTTGTTTTTCCTAAGAATGAGGTTTTTTTTTTTTTCTTGATTTCTGTCTTGGCAGTGATATTTATGGTATATATAAATATATATTTATATCCTGTTATTTTGTTAAACTATTTTATCAGATCTAAGAGTTCTCTAGAGAAGACTACAAGGTCCTTTAAGAGAATGATCTTACCATCTGCAAGAAGGGATAAATGGAAATAAAATAATACATATTTCTTATTTGTATGTCTCTTATCTAATTTGTGTTTTAATCCTTTTAGTAAGATATCAAACACTATTTTGATTAAGAGAGAAGATGATCATGCTTGTTTAACACTTTGGTGGAAATGTTCTCATTTTTGTCCCTAGTTAATAGAAAAATTTTAAATTTGATTTGCAAGCATTTTGTGGAGAATTTTTTTTCTCCTATACTCCTTGGCAAAACAGACCTACATTTTCTCTGTCTCTGTCTCTCTGTCTCTCTGTCTCTCCATCTCTCTTTGTGTGTGTGGGGAGGGGTTCTCTCTGTGTGTCTCTTCCCAGTTTTCTGTCTGTCTGTCTGTCTGTCTGTCTGTCTGTCTGTCTGCCTCTCTCATGTGTGTGCATGTGTTCATGTGTGTATGCTTTCTCTCTTTCTCTTCCTGTTTCTCTTTGTGTCTCTGTCTCTCTCCCTACCTCTGTGTGTGTGTGTGTGTGTGTGTGTGTGTGTGTGTGTGTGTGTTCTTGTCTGGATTTATTATCAAGATATACTGACCCTATGAAGCATATCTTGTACATTAATCTTTTGTGGATCTCTTTCAACACTCTTAACGATGGCTTATCCTTTACTGTGTGATAGAATTCACCAAAAAATCCTGTCATCCCACACGTTCTGTTTTTAAAAGATTTATTTATTTTATCCATACAAGTGTTTTACCTTCCTATTTGTGTGTGCATCATGTATGTGAAGTGCCCATGAAGGTCAGAATTGGGTATTGGATCCCTTGGAAGTAGACTTACAGATGGTTGTGAGACACTGTGTAAGTACTGGACACCAAACCCAGATTATCTCTGAGAGAATCAAGTGCTCTGAGCTGCTGAGCCATAGCTGCAGCCACAACCCTGAGCTTTACCTGTAATTTATCTTTCTATTCATTTCCAGTCTTTTCCCACTGCCACATGATGAGATAAAAAGAGATTACTTTATTTGTTAAGAGTCATTTTGTAACCTAGAATGTGTTCTACTTTACAAAATTTCTATATGCTCCTTAAAAGAATGTATATTTTGAACTCGATAGACTATTCTGCTTGTATATTATAATTCTATTTAATCTGTAGTGTCATTTAACTCTGAAGTTTCTATGTTAGTTTTTAGTTTTAGCTCATGTTGAGAGAGGTCTATTAAAACCATTCCTAGTATTGTATCAATACTTCTGTCACATTTTGCATATTAATATTTGTTTTGTGAAACTAGGAGTCACAGCAATTGTCATGTACAGTTGTCTACCTTCTTCTCTAAGAGTGACTTTTTTTCATTTTTCCAATCTGTATATGTGTTTGCATCCATGCTTGTGTGTGTGTGTGTGTGTGTGTGTGTGTGTGTGTGCACATGCATGCATGCATGCTTGTGTGTGTGTATTAGTGTGTGTGTACATTCATTGCTAGCACCTGTGGTGGCAAGAAGAAAGCATAGGATATCTAGAATTTCAGTTTTGGATAGTTGAGAGCCACCAGACATGGGTGATAAGAACTGAAACCCAATTCTTTGGAAGAATGTCAAGTGCTCTTATTGTTGAGCAATCTCTCCAGCCCATTCTATCTTCTTAATATTTAATACTTCTTAATGAAGCTTTCCTTTTATGAGTATGAATGGTATTCTTTATATTTTCAGTCTAATTTTAATTTGAACTGTGCTTGATCAGAAATGAGAAAAACTATGCCCATTAGTTTTTGGATTCCATTCACCTAATAAATCTTTCCTACCTTTTACTCTCTAAGTATGGGTACCTTTTCCAGCGAAATGTGTCTCTTGAAGATAACACAGTCTGCAGCACCTTCTACTCTCAGATCCAGACTACCAAGTTCCAGTGTTAGCTCTTCTTCAGGCTTCATGTATAGGGTAATGTAATTCACCACCCAAGCCAAGTATCCTGGAATCTCAGATTTTCAGCTTATCACTCTATACCATGTGGCTTTTAAAAAATAGCTAAAATGAATATACATAGTTATTCTGAGATATATGTTATAAATTCCTGTTCCCCTAGTTTGGGCAAGTCAACAATTTGACTCATGTTATTTTAAATTCTCTTTAAGTACAAATATGTTGTATTGCTCTTAATTATACCTTAATAGTTCATAATGGCCTTTCTTAATTACAATTATTAACAGAGAAGAGTGAGACATAATGATGAGTGTGCAGTTTCATACAGGAAGTTGAAAAGAAGTAATATTATCAGATGCATGAGTCTTCCTTGATAGAAAGCAATCAATTATAAACTATTCAGAAAGATAACATTCTTATTGGATATGCAGTGATCACATCCACTAAACTACATTCTATAACAGCTGTTCAACATCCAGCTGTCCTTACTATTTAAAAATCATTTGATTTTTGAATAACATATTGCCTAATAAGTAGTAGATTGCTTCTAAGTATGAACTCAGTTTTCAGGTAATTATTTTACTCATTTTTAAACTGGTAAACATAGCACAATATACAAAACATAGATTAGAGGTCCCCCTGACCCTGTCTCTAATAACCACATCTCAGTAAAAGGAGTCTAATATTTAATACTACAGTTTAGGAAGAAGTTGCACAAAGATTAAAAAAAAACTTGGTCTATATGTGAAGTGGTTCTATCTTTTATTCTATTAAAAAAAATCAATCCAGAACAGTCAACTCTGAGATATTTTTCAGAAAGAATATTGAACTTTAAAAGTTAAAAACAAAAAATCTCTCTGGGATTCTAGGCAGAATCAAAGTGTGGTTTACAAAGAAAAAAAAATTAGACTGGATTTGACTTCTTGTCAGCAGCAATCAAAGCAGGAAGCCATTTCAGTGCTTTCCGAAAGAAAAGTAAAAGGAGCAGGGGTGGGGAAGGATTGTATAGCTAATGAGCTGTTCCTCACACATTAAGACGACCCAGAAGTCTTTATGGAGGGATTTAATAAATGATCACCACATTACCTGCAGATTTCAGAACATTAAAGGGGGAGGGAAAGGCCCACCACCTGTTATTATAGTCTCTCTCCCACTCTGTCTGGGTTACAATAAGGTATAGCCCTTAGCCATAGTTAGTCACAATCATACTGGGTGATGCTTCAGTATGGATAGGTATAATTATTTAATATTTAAAACCAATGTTTAAAAATAGTTAAAAATCCACGACGGTGGTAAATATCAAGTTTTCATGACCACAGAATTGTCCTTAAATCTTTAAGATTCTGTCTACATTGGTTTGGATAGTTCTCTGGCTTCTTTGTCACACTAAGATGCAGTCATTTTCTGAAAACTAATACAAAAACCAGGTATTTGATTACTGTTTTGTGAGATTTTGAAGGTAGAAGAAAATCAATTCAGACCAGCTCCTTTATTACACTTTGACATCTGCCATTCAGCATGAAGTTAGTTTCCATGTGAAATGGGCTGAATAATTTACGCTGTTTACTGTGAATGAGAATACTCATAGGACGCTGGAGAAGTGAATCAATACTCACTTAGCTCCACCAAAATAAATTGGAGGTAATTGTTAAAGTATTGCACATTAATTTAGGCTGGCAAATTAATTTCCCAACACTCCTTACACTACAAGAGTCTTAATTAAGGAGCAGCGAAGATTGCCTTTTCTTATTATAGATACTGTTGAGTTACTGATTATGAACAGTCATTTAACCTGTTTGATGTGTGTGAGTTAAAAAAGAGGAAAAAGCAATGAAGTTGTTGTTATGCATTTGTAAAGGGGATTTATAGTCTTCACAAAGTGAGTCCTTGATCTATTCTGCAAATATGGTTTGTTCTGCAAGATGGATTTGAGGTCTCCTAAGATGCTGTTTCAGTCTTGTGTGGGACACAAAAATATGTCTGAACCCAAGATTACTGTTTTAAGGGGCTCCCTTAATGATGTTTGTCTGTGTGTCCATGTGTATGTAATTCTTGTGATTTTTCTTAATTTTGTTGTAATTTTGGTTTCCTTGATTTTCTTCGCCAATATGCTTTAGAAAGCAAGAAAGGAAGTGTGGAATTGAGTGGGTGGAGAAATGAGGATGATGTGGGAGGAAGTGGAGACAGGGAAACCATGATCAGAATACTTTCTTTGACAACAGTATTTCCAACAGCAATAAAGAAAGGTGATCAATCATGGAGTGACTCAGAGAAAGAAAAGTAAAGGGAAAAAATCTGTCAAAATTTCTATAGAGCTTGATCCATTGAAAACACTTACAAACTTATAGCAAATAAAAAAATTAAAGTAATCGACCTAAATTTTTGGTAAATTTGGAGTTCCTTTACCTATATTGTGTTCTTTGGAGAGAAAGTTCTTGCTAGAAGTATGTGTCATATACCACACAAAAATATATTGTTGTGATACTAAGAATAAACAGAGTTTTGAAGGCATCAAAATTTAATGTAGCCGGGCAGTGGTGGTGCACACCTTTAATCCCAGCACTTGGGAGGCAGAGGCAGGTGGGTTTCTGCGTTTGAGGCCAGCCTGGTCTACAAATTAAGTTCCAGGACAGCTCAGGCTACACAGAGAAATCCTGCCTCGAAAAACAAAACAAAAGAGAATTAATGTAATAATTTTGCCAGTATATTTATTGAAGAATTCAAATGTATTTATACTGATATTTAAAACAAATACTAATATAATTTTAATTTCCCACCGAAATACACTAATAGATTAAATATGCTGATTACAATGTTTGTAGCTTTATTATTCTGTTATAGACAATGGAGTAAGTCAGAGGCTAAGGTTATCATTTTCTCTGTCTTGTTAATGGAAAGTAGAGCAGGTAGACAGTTAAGAACCAACTCCATCACAGTAACACCATCATTAAATTCTGTCTTCTTGTATCAATAATAGGAAAGTTTGTCTTACACTATACTGTGATTCTTTCTCCAGGTGTCTCATGAAATAATAGCAGGGAATCATGATTTCTTCTTCTGATATGATACAGAGAGAGGTCATATAGGGGATTTGAGAAGAGTTCTACAAATCGTATAGAGGAAGGTAGTGGCTCAGTAGTCTAGCCTTCATGTATTTCTCCTTGTCATTCATTCATACCAAGTAGCTGCTGTCCTCTGTAGCCCTTTCCATGTGATGTTCCAGTTATTTTAGATAAGGAACTTATTTCATTAAATAGAAAAGATTTCACTCTTCACATTCATACACATGCAAAGGACGGTCGATAGTTTTTCTAAATAACTACTGAGAATGAAAGATTTGCTCTAATGAACAAGGTAAATTTACTTTGGCATTGAATGGTCTTTCGCTTAGTTGGTTTAAAATAGTTAGTAGTTGTGACTATGTAACAGATTGTAGGTGTTGCTGCTGGATAAGGTTTCATGTCATCAATAGCCCAACATAATTTTTTTGCTATTTGCCTCATGATTTGCTGGGAGCCATATTGCTCCCTCCCAGTATGGATGCAGACAAGGTGAAACTGAAGTGCTCTGGTCTGGAGGGAGGCCATTTGTTTCATAAGAAATGCATTTATTCTTTTGTAAAGAAATTAATTGCCAGTGTTTTTGTCCTACAAAATCACCTTAGCAACATGGCTACAGTAACAGCATGAAATGTCTTGATATAGCTGTGGGAGGCTATACCAATGCCTGACAAACATGGAAGTGGACGCTAACAATCAGCTATTAGATAGAACTCAGGACTCACAAGGAAGGAGCTAGAGAAAGTACTCAAGGAGCTGAAGGGGTCTTCAACCCTATACATGGAAGAATAACAGGAACTAACTAGTACCCCCAGAGCTCATGTCTCTAGCTGCATATATAGAAGAAGATGGCCTAGTTGGCCATCATTGGGAAGAGAGGTGCCTTGGTTCCCCAGTACAGGGGAACGCCAGGGCCAAGATGTAGGAGTGGGTGGGTAGGGGAGCAGGGCGGGGAATGGGGGAGGGTATAGGGGACTTTTGGGATAACATTTGAAATGTAAATGAAGAAAATATCTAATAAAAATGGGAAAACAAACAAACAAACAAACAAACAAGAAACATCATGAACTTTCCCTCAGAACTTCTGGTCACTGTGGGCAAGAGGACTCATCAACAATTCAAAATGTTTCCATTTAGTTTAGTCCGGAAATTAATTATAGCAAAAAAAAAATCAAATAACGATACATTTTAAACTGATTTGATTGGAAGACTAATGGTCCCAACTATACTTAAGCTTTCCTATTTGAGTAGTATGCGGCCTGAAAACCAAAGCAAACCAAACTCTATCCATGCAGTCTACTTCAAGGAGTGGTGATAACCAGGACTCTCTGGTCTGTTTTAGCATAACTAAACATTTGTTGTTCAAAGAATACAAATATGTCTTTCTAGCTTGGATATAACCTTATTTTCACATGCAGAACTTAGGGATGTGGGCAGTATCTACAACCATCTCACTTAAATCGTGTTTTCTCCGCAGGCCTGGCACTCAGTGTTGGCTTTCTTACAAGTGCCTTGTGTACTCACTTAATCGCTCATTTAGGGAGATGATGAGTTTTTCGGTAAGATCCTGTTTCTAAAATGAACATCTACCCTGTGATAGCATTAAATGTTTACTCCCCCTGATGCCCCTGTCTTAACATCAATGCCACTGTAATATTTATGTCCCTGGATGTTATCTTATCTCAGATTCCTAGTTCTAGCATCACCAAAATGCCTCCTCTTCCCTTTCTGGGAGTGTAAGTTTGCCTAAGTCAACTTTGAAGAAAAACTGAGGGAATCATTTCACACTTCCTTATAGAGATGTTTTTTTTTAATGAAGATTCTGTCTCTCCTAAGTAAATTACCTCTGATCAGAAAATGGGCTCCAGTATAAAATATGCCAAGACAAACTAATAGCAGCAGCAAAAATTACCTCTGACCCAAACAGCTTGAAGCTGAAGCTCTTAATCATTGAAATGTAATTCTGTGATGTGTGTGTGTGTATGTGTGTGTGTGTGTGTGTGTGTGTGTGTGTGTGTGTGTGCCTGTTCATGTGGGTGCATGTATGTACATAGGTGTACATGCATGTGTGTGTACACTCATGTGGAGGTCAGAAGTCACCTTCAGGGATCATTCTTCAACAGCCTTGGTTTTAGAGATAGAGTCTCTCATGAGCTTGAGGCTCTCTAAGGAGGCTAATCCATCCAGTAAGCCTGGAAAAACCCACTGCCCCCATCTTACTGTTTCTGGGATTATATGTGCATGCATCCATGCTTATCATTCATCCAGAATTTATCCTAAGACTTCATCCTTATGAAGTAAGCACTTTACTGGGTGAACTTACTCACCAGCCTCAAACTTTAGAGTTTGGAGTGCATACACCAAGAGTTATTTTGTCTGCTGCCTTTCTCTCTTGTCTCTAGAGAGGCATATTTACCAGCTCTGTTGCTATTCACTAGTCAGGCCTCTAACTCTTACCCACAGTAGATAGTATATCCACCTTTGCCTGATCTGTGTTCTTTGTGACTTTATTCACTTTCAGATGCAATCACCCCTTTGACTACAAGGGAGCTGCTGTTAGTATGGTCTCGTGTTGAAGTGTGGAACTCACTGCTGCTGAGTTGCTTAGGGATGCTGAAGTCCCCATCACCAGCATAGTTCCCATTATAACATTAGTGCTATGTTCTCTGTGACTTCCTAAAGAATACAGTCAGCAGGCACCAGACTTTAAATTTTATAGTGGGTCCTCTTCAACGTCCATCATGCTAAACCACTCTGTACATAGAAATCTTAGCTTTTTATAATGCAGTAAGGATACTCATCTCTTCAGGTTTCAAGAAGACAATAACTGCCTTTTAAGGTAGTGATGTCAATTGAACTCCAAGCCTCACACATGCTTGGTAAGTGGCCTACAACCAGCTACATTGTCAGTCTACTTCTGTACATAGCTTATTAGCACAGTGCTCTTCTATACAAATATATTGCTGCAAATGTCAAAGTTTCTTCCTAGGAGAAAAGCAATCTCCACTGTGTGTATATATTGTATTTTCTTTTCTATTCACCTAGTATTATACATTAATTTGCCTCCATGCCTCTTACTTACCATCAAAAGTGTGGTAATCCACATACAATGGAAGTGATTTCCTTGAGAACCTAATTTCAATTCCATAAAATATATGACACACGTATTAGAGATTAATTCTTCTACTTTAATTTTTTTATGAATTTCCAAGTGGTTTCCTTAGTGACTATCACATCTTATGCTCCTTCCATGTACAAACATTCCTGTCACCAAAACCTGAACAGCACAAACTGTTACTGTTATTAACATTATTATTAATAGAATTTTTTGCAGGGAGCATTGAAATCTTACTGGCTTTAATTTTTCTCTTCCAGATTATTTATAACAGTATATTCTTTTTAATATCACTATCACTACCACCCAGTATTATACTTGCCTAGTTGGGTGTTTTGTAACACCTATTTATTGATTGTATTCTTTTCACTACTGTTCATTTATTAAAAATGGATTTTTTTCATACAATAAATTCTGATTAAAGTTTCCCATCCCATAGCTCTTTCATGATTTTTCCTATTTCCTCTCCTATCCAAATCCATATCTCTTTGTTTTAGGTTTTTGGTATTGAGTGATAGAACTTTTAATTTTGAGTATTCTGGGATGCAAACACTTTACTGGATCTATGGTTTGCATATATTTTAGTGTTTAAGTTCTTTCTTACTATGATATTTCCTTTGCTGGATATATTCTTACAACATTAGTGTAAAATCACTTCTTTGTTTTGTTTTATTTTGTATTGTTTTACTTTGTTCCTCCTCTTGGCGTCAAATCCAATAAATAATTGCAAAGGTAAATAACACAAAGAGTTTTGTTTACTTTTTATGGATAACTTTATAGACTCAGTATTCATGCCTAAATAACTCATTTGACTGTACTTTTATGTAAAGAGTAAAATATAAATCACATTTTATGTTACTTGTGAAAACTACATTGCCCCAATATCATATATTTAAAAAATTAATCTGTCTCTCATATATATATATATATATATGTATATATATATATACATATATATATGTGTGTATATATATATATATATATATATATATATATATATATATATAAAACACATTTGTCCTTTCCAGTGTATTATATACTTTATCTCTTGAGACTATAAGGATGAATTTATATTATTAAGTTCTATCCTTTCTCAATTTATTCTTTTCTATTCATTTAAACATTTTTAAGACATAGTCCCTCATACTAACAACTCCTCATAGTCCATGTTTTCTGGGTCTTACAATTGGCTCTTTCCTCTCTTATCAGGCCTTGTATGTTCAAGATGCACAATTGTATTGTTGCCTCATGCCAGGAAAGAAGATGGAGTAAGACCCTGAGGGACGAAGTTTATAATGCTCTGTAAGATAAAGTTTTTCAATTACTATTTAGAAAAGACACTTTTAATAACAAGTGATAAAGCATTGCTAATAATAGAACATTGTTAATCTTTAATAAGAATTGAGTCACTTCTATAGTAGCAGAGAATCAAGAAAAGCTGGATGTTTTAAGGGTTTTTAATGAACTGATTCTATTGCCCCCATTTAAATTGTCTCATTCCTTTCTCTTGAGGCTCTAAAATTGCCATAAACAACTTCTCAAAATATCCTCTACCCATACAAATAATTCTCCAAATGTTTCTAGTCTTTAACAAAAGAAAAATTATACAAACTAGTTTGCCTCAAATTTATGATTAATTATCACAAGTTTTTAACTATTAGTCTCCTGGGAAAAGAAGCTAAGAAGAAGACTTGTACATGTGAATATTAGGGTAGCTCAATGGGAGTAACGAAATAGCAAACATGTAATGAGATTCTCAGTAGTAAAGCATTCCATTCCTGTTCCTAGGTTTTGATGGTTGCTGTACTTGAACCATAAGGCTAAGCAAGGTAAAAAAGATGGTAAAATGACAGATAGCCGATAAACTGAATGAAATGATGGAGTCACTGAACTAACTTCTGGCTGATGGTCCTGGTGAGCTGACAGAATAAACTCTGGAATGACAAGACATTGTTATTTTAGGAAGAATTATTAAAGCTTCATATTTCAAAGAAGGACACTGCAATATGAAAACCAAGAAAGCCTCACTAGCTGGTAGGCTATGAAGGGAAAATACGAGGCCACCCTTTTGTAGTTGAAAGTAGACAAAAGAGAGATGAAGATTAGAATACAAAGAACTGAATAGCTATTCTCATCAAAAGGATGGCCATATCCAGGAGTTCATATCTCTGGACTGCCTCAGAATTGTGCTGGTGGGCATTTCTCCAGTGGCACAGAGAGAATGTAATGTTACCTTTAAAACACCTAGTTCCACATTGATACTACTGTTCCTGCTAGAAAGACCTAAATTCTCTCAGTATGACCATTTACTTCTCAGTAGAAGGCTATGCTTCAGCAATGCAACTTGAAAAAAACTTCTTGGGGGCTGGTGAGATGGCTCAGTGGGTAAGAGCACCCGACTGCTCTTCCGAAGGTGATAAATTCAAATCCCAGCAACCACATGGTGGCTCACAACCATTTGTAATGAGATCTGGCTCCCTTTTCTGGAGTGTCTGAGGACAGCTACAGTATACTTACATATAATAAAATAAAATAAATCTTAAAAAAAAAAAAAACTTCTTACTCTATGGTATTAATTCTTCCTGTAAAATAATGTTATGCCTGGCTACTTCATAATGAAAGCATGTAGGATAATAGAAAACTCACTCTTCTGAGCCCAAAAATCTTTATTGACTCAGTTTTATTTCCTAAATTAGTTGTTGTGCAGCCTAGGTATCTAATACATCTTACTCTCAATCCAGGAAGATATTTGGAAACTAATCTGAGTTAGAAAGGAGCATATTATGCTAGAGGGTTGTAAAAAGTAAGTACTGGAGTTGGATGGATGAAATTGAAGAAGATCAGAGAGGGTTTAAGACATCCAAACAGATAGGAAAGTAAAATAATATTGGTTCCAAGATGCCCTCCCAGATAGACAGGATACTGTGCTTGGACAGAGCATCTTAGAGAGAAGCAAAGCAGAGAAGACAAAAAGAGCCAGGCAAGAATGTGGCTCAAGTGAAGCCCAATATTTAAGTTAATTCAAAAGAAAAGGTATTGGGGAAATAATAGCGATCCATCTGCAAGCTGCCCCATCCCTGACTCAGACAGCCAGCTTTTTATAGCTGTACAATATCACTGAAAATGAATAGTCTGTGAGATCCTGTGTGGCAAATGCTGGAGGTAGTGGTCACTTTTGAGGCTTTGGCAGGCCAGAATTATGTAAATGTACAATGTCAGAGGGTCTAGACAGGAGCTGGCATGTATGATCCTGCACTAACTGAGGGAGGAGCAGGATAGAGGAGATGGTAGGACTGCAAAGAGATTTTAAAAGCAGGAAGTGTCTCACACACCTAGAAAATAGCTCAACTCCATCTACAAGGCAGACTACCTCACAGCACCTATATAAGTCAGGTACTGACCAGATGCAGCTGGACCACAGGAACAAGGATCTGACTTGTGGGGGCTGGGATGTTGCAGAAAATGCCATAAAAATTGAAGAGAATGGGGAGGAAAATCACCACCAAAGTCCAACAGACCAAGTGACAGCATCCTGTAACTTAGACCTAACAGAAAGTTAACTGAGTGTCCCCATAGGAGGATCAACTCTACCTGAGAACACAATTTATAAATTCATACTGTGGGTATTCAGTGATGTATAGAACATGGGACCAGACAGGTAGTTAGGGTGCCATGTCTCCAACATAGAAGTTATACCAATCAGTCCAAATCCAGAGCTCTATGGCTAGATTGCATCCTCACATGTTACTATATTTAAAGCAATTGATCTCATTTACAACTTAAAATAAAGTATAATTATCTTTATTAATCCCCAATTGGTTTCTCAAGAGATATGGGTGTACCATAGAACTACATATCTTCACATTCTAATATATATTTATAGCAACCAGAACTCATAATATTCAGTCACTTTTAGAAAAAGGTCATTTGAGAGTGCCATTTGATCTTGAAAAGGGACACACATTTGCCAATAGTATAAATGCATAGGAAATGGTAAACCAAGATAAGAGGAACATACAATGATGAAAATATGTAAGTATTGCAGAAACAAAGAAGTTACATTTTAATTTTTTTACTCATTTAAACATGATTTCTGTATTTTAAGTCTATAAACTTATATTGCTTTATGTCAATTGTACTGAAAGTTCCCACAATACACAAACATATGTATACATGAATACTATTGGACATATTACAATACGTAAAGCTGTAATATTTCCCTTCAGTGTAACCATAGATTGCTCAAAGTGGATAAGTTGAAGACATTCACCTATACCCTTACAAAAGCTACCTGCAGTAATTCTGATAAAATGCCTAAATCCAATCTCATGTTTGCCTTGAATTATTTCACTGAATAATTTGCAAGGCACTTCATTTTTTAATTTGCTTTTCATGGTTAGGAATTGTTAATTTTGGTTGGTAGTTTAGTCCCTGGGAGCTCTGGGCAGGGGGGTCTGGTTGGTTAATATTGTTGTTCTTCCTATGGCATTAGAAACCCTGTCAGCTCCTCCAGTCCTTCCCATAACTCATCCATTGGGGTCCCTGTGCTCAGTCCTATGGTTGGCTACAAGCATCCATCCACATCTGTATTGGTAAGGCTCTGGCAGAGCCTCTCATGAGAAAGCTATATCAGGCTCCTGGCAGCATGTACTTCTTGTCATCAGCAACACTGTCTGGGTTTTGTGTCTGCAGATGGGATGGCTCCCCAGGTGGGGCTGTCTCTTTGGAAGGCCTTTCCTTCCTAAACCACCAACCAAAAAAACGCACATGGAGGCACCCATGGCTCCAGCTGCATATGTAGCAGAGGATGGCCTTGTCTGGCATCAATGGGAAGAGAAGCCCTTGGTCCTGTGAAGGCTAAAGGATCCAGTGTAGGGGAATGCTAGGGTGGACACTCTCATAGCAGCAGGAAGCAGTAAGCAGTAAGCAGGGGGATGGGATAGGATGTTTGCAGAGAGAAAACCTGGAAGGGGGATAACATTTGGAATGTAAATAAATAAAATAACCAATAAATTTGTTTTAAAAAGAAGAAAAGAGAAAAAAGAAATTGTTAATCTATGGTTTGATAATATGCCATTGTCAGGTCCCTCAGTGTCTTAGGATTCACGCATATCAGCTGAATTTAGCACATCACTGTTGGAGTCTCCACAAGTATTTATAGGTAGATGCTCCTCTTCCTGCTAAGGGGAATTAAGTGTTCTAGGAGCAGGAACTGCTGATCCTTCAGAAGGCACTGCTTGTCCCCATGAGGAGCCTTCAAAGATCAAATAGCGTTTTCAGGCCAGAACTTGTTGAAGTGCTCTGAGCAACTGTGAAAGCATCTGGGCATCTGGTGACTGAGCTGCCATGTCTGGAAAATCATAAATGTTAAGATTCTAAAAATGAGCTATTAGAGAAGGAGTGAGGTGAATTCATGCAAGGGAGTAGCCTGAAGGACAGCAGGCAATAAGGAGAGAGCAGAACAATTTGCTCTCTGTGTGTGTGTTTGTGTATGTGTGTGTGTGTATGGGCATGTGTATGTATGTATACATGTATGTGCATGTGTGTATGTATGTATGTATGTATGTATGTATGTATGTGTATATGTATGGATGTATATGCATTTATTATTTTCACTTTATAAATTCTAGTTTCATATTCAAAACACACTATTCTTCATTCCGTCTTAATGTTGCTTGATTGGAGATTGGAGACAGGAAATAAGAAAGAAGAAACTTAAAGGTACAAAACTGCGAGGAGGACAGAGTGTTATCACTCAGAATGGCTAGAAAATGAATCGTTTCTTGTCTACCTTTGAGGATAGAGACAGTGGAACATAGAAAGAGATTTGTTTTGATGTAATTTTGTCTCTCTTCTTTCCTGAAAGAAAGATCATATCTACAATAAAACAAGGGCACTCAAAACAAAACTGCTGAAGTCATTATATAAATTGTATTTAAATGTTTAACATTTTGCTATCCTGGTACAGCCATATAAATATAGCAGCTCAAAATGGATGATCTGTTATCCTCAAGTTACAGAAAGAAGTTAGTATGATGAATTTCATTTATTTGTTTGTATGTTTATTTATTTATTTATTTGCATTCTTAATGCTGTCCCCTCCCAGTTCCCCCCTTACAGAATTCCTGTTCCTATACCTCTTCCCCTTTCCTCTATGAGGGTGCCCCACCCCCACACTAGCATATCAAGTCTCTGCCAAATTAAGAATATCCTCTCCCACTGATGCCAGACAAGGAGCCATGTTGGAGAAAGGATACCACAGTCAGGCTACCATTTAGACAGAGCCTTTGCTTCAGTTTTTGGTGGGCCCACATGTACTGAGCTACATGTCTTCTACATATGTGGGGTTGGAATGAGTGTGGTGATTTTCTACATCACAGGAGTTTTCTAAAGGAAACCTTGTTTCTAAGCCCCAGTGCTTCATCCACTTTTACGCAAGCTGTTCATCCCTCAGTCTAGACCCCAAGGGTCCATCAGGTTCACTGGCCATACATACTTACTGGACATATCCCTTGTGGAGCATTCCCTATACTGTTTCATGGAGAATACAAAAGGGAGAGAGTAGACACTGACACCCAGAAGCTAGGAACTCAATGGAAGACCTGGTCCTCTCCTCTTCTAACTATAATCATTGATGATTAAGCACAAATACTCCCTTTCTCTGGTTCTCTCAGCACAGTTGCCTTTTGGAATTGGGAAATACCAGAAAGTTGTCAGAAGAGACTGGAATGTCTAGGAAATAGTTCTGAAATAAAAAGACAGAGAATCAGCCTCGTAGAGTCAGCAGAGTATGGAGAAGGAAGGACCTTTTAGTGACTGGATGTACGAAAGGGAGAGTCATTCATTTAAAAACCCAGGATGTGTTCTTGTTAAAATATTATGCAAAATATGCTGTTTAGGAAGACTAAGAGTGATAAGAGTGATTTTCAAACTTTAGATTTTTATCCAAAAGAAAGTTCAAACAAGCTAAGTGGGTAATTGCAAAGTGTCAAACAAATGCATTGTTAATGTAAATAGAGGTAACAGACAATTGTCTAAATAGTACATTCTACTTAATACAACCTACAAGTAAATTATTTTAACATATTTGATTTAAAGTATCACTCTCGTGACTTTTACATTTTTATTTTGTATGAGGTCTAGAAATGTACTGTGTTTTTCATATAATTCCACATCTCAGCTTAGACTATCCTCCATTTAAAGTACTTAGCAGCTAGATATAATTAGTGGCTGGTATTTGGACCACCCATCTTCAAGCTACACCAAAATCCTATTTGCCCGCACACCAAAGAACAAATCACGATAGTTATTGAAACAAACAAAGAAAAAAGACACATATTGAAAGGTAAAGTGAGTAGTCAAGGAGCTAATTCACTAAAAGTACATTCAAAGTAAGCCTTCTGTTACTAAGCTGTATCTGATTTCATTCGTGGGCCTTATCACCTGAGGACAGACCCTTCCTCCTATTTTATCCCCAGTCTCATCTTCTCTTTTCACTTTAAATTTGTTGACTTCCTCAGACCATCTTTAAAACTTTCTTCCAGACTTCTAGTCCCTGGGAAGTAAGCTATCATGGTTAGAGTCTCTCCTATCAAAAGAAATCTACAAAAATAAATTATCTAAGAGGCTTAAGAAGTCAGCTACAACTATCAATAAAAATTAACCATGGCCAGCTATATGTAGAGAAATAGTTCTAGTTTTTAGATAACTAAAAATAATGATGTGTATTGCTGGCTAACAAGCTAGAGTATGTGAGAAACACAAAGATTCCAAGGCCTGAAACCACAGTATTTATCAGATATCACATACATGGAAAGGGTGCCATAGCCCACTAGAGCATATAGAATACAAGAGACAATAGGAAGACCCATGCAATATGTTATCACCTGTTCTATAGAACTCACCTGATATGCCATAGCAATGAATGGAGTTGGAAAAGGAGTTACAGATATCGGCATATCTTTAAATCTGTTGAATTCGGGAGATTGGAACTGATACCTACGGCTCCTCACTTCAGGTTGATTTCTTTCTGTGTGAGAGTTTGAGCAGCTCCAAAGCCTGTTAACAGAACCCCAACCCCAGCCCCAGCCCCAGCCCCAGCCCCAGCCCCAGCCCCACCTCCACCCCTGTCTAATATGCTTGCTGATTCTGAGTCTAAGCTTCCATCATCTTTCTCACACCCTACCTTCTTTAGTCTCTGTCTGGTAATTTATTTCTGCTCCCTTGGCATCTCCAATTTTGTTTTTTCTCTGTGTTCTTAAAATGTTCCTACTGAACATATTATCATATTACCATCCTTGGCTGGTGATTAAATGACATCCAGGACCCTACAATTTCAATCTGAAGAGCCACTTCTTTTTACAACACACCCTTGAAATTGCTGAATTGCTGCCTCAAATCTTGCTTGGGGCCAGTAATTTTATTTTCCTAAAATAAATTTCTCACTCACTCATCTCTCTGGTCAGCATTCTGCTGAGTGCCACCCACTTCATCTAAGAAACTGCACAGTGTCTGTTATAACAACCAACCTCATATTGGTGTTCAGTCACAAACTGAAAATGACTTTTGCCTTGAAAGAGCAATTATTTTTGAAACCAAACAACCTGCATTAAACATTCTGGAACCTTCTAGTCTCTCTAGTTTTCATTTGCTCTAATTTAACTTTTTTTTTAATTCTCTATCTGTTTCTACATATCCAACTAATGAAAATAAGAATAACCACAATATTGAACAACAACAAAACAACAGCAAAAATGCAAAACAACAACAACAACAAAACCCAAAAAAACAAAAACAAAAAAGCAAAATACTGTTTATCCACAACACTTATGAGATGGAATGTGTGGGTCTGTGTCTTCCATCCAACAACCAACTCATCAACATTCTGGTCCACCAATTCAATGTCCTAAAACTTAATTCAATTTCAATTATGAAACCAACCTCCTAATGTTTGTTTGTATAAACTTCAGACTTTATAAACTGGTTCACATATACCTGATATCCACTCCAGACCCAGTTGCTTCTAGCTATTCCCAGGGATTTTTATATATCTATTTGACTTGGCTACAAAGTAAGGATGCATTTGACTCCACTTCCTGTTTAATAATTTGCTGTAATTGCTCACAGAACTCATGGAGACATTTTATTTCTATAATTGGCTTGTTACAAAGGATATTATAAACCAATCAAATGAATGAAGAAATAAACAGTTTTACAGTGTGAGATCAAGAAGTGTCTTAAGCTGAAGTTTTTGTCCTTTGCAATTAAAAAGTGCTGCCTCCTAGGGCAACCTTGGGGCTCTCCATCTTAAGGCTTTTATTGGAGGTTTTCTTATATAATCCCTTTTATAGAAGCATAGATGGTTAAATCATTGACTCTAAGTTGTTCATCTTCAGCCCTGTCTACCTCCTATCCTCCTATAGGTCTTCCTACAAGGTTGAAAATCATAACCTGCTAACCCATCTCAGTCTTTTCAGTGATCACTCTACAAGCTGAGAAGACTTTAGGGGTTGTCAGGCAACAGTCATCCATTACCATCTAAACAGATACTTGTCACTGTGGGGAGTCAAAGAATCCTATAAACTTCTCTGTCAAGAACCTAGGGCCAAGACAAAATACCCTGTTCATCCCAGAAATTACAAGGACATTAGGAGCTCTGTGTTAGAAACTGGGAACACAGACCAAATGTATGCTTAATATCACACATCCAATTTGGATGGAGATTGAGAATAGTCAGCTGCAAGATTGTAAATTCTAAACCTTCATAGATATTAAATCTCTTCTCAAAACAAGCAAATATTTTCTGAAACCAGATGGGCCTTGTCGGATTTGTCCAAGGTGCTGTGCATGTAAGTGTGGAAAATGCAGTCAGAAATTCAGTTTCAGAGAAAGTATTGCTCACTAGTACATTGAGTAGGCGTTGGAACATTCATTCTGGGTAAACTTCTTTACAATGAAATCTGTCAGAAAACAGCTTCTGCAGATACAATACCCCCAACTTGCATTTAATTAGTATTTCATGAGCCTTCAAAAAGAGCACTTGCATGGAACAACACTCATGAATATTAACCAAAAATGACAAAAATCTTGCAAGTAATTGTCGCCCTGTGAGTGCTTTACTTAGTTAAGCAAATCTTTTGTATTCATCAGCTAAGTCTCAACTGGTTCTTAATTGTTTTAAGAATGAACTTGCTTCCTAATTGGATCCCATGCAGATCACAGCTTGTTGTGAACCTCCACTGCAAAAGAAACTAGACAAATATCAAAGCACAGGACAGAACTTTGGGAAAAATTTTAACTTATACCACAGAGTAAAATATGGTCTGGAAGCTTTGATGGAGCCACTGGAGGATTTTTGCAAAAGAAAAGCAGGAAGGAAGGAAGGAAGGAAGGAAGGAAGGAAGGAAGGAAGGAAGGAAGGAAGGAAAGATTTTTAATTTAGGGTCTAGAAAATCTTCCTTTCAGAGGTAAACTCTACATCAGCAGTCTAGCTATAAGAGTCTATATTTAGCAATCTAAATACAAATAGAAATCATAAAGGAATTATTATTACTCTTCAAATTATTTCTTCAGTCCTACAATTAAAAATATCTTATACTAACTATTGGGAAAGACAAATATGTCATCTTACAGCATTAAGATGCTTTATTCTAGACCATAAATTTGAATGACAATGGGTATCAAAATTAGATTTATGTTATACCACTTCTGTGTTTTCCAGTGTGAACATTAATTTCATAGCCTTTTTTTTCTTGGTAATTTTCTTTATTTACATTTCAAATATTTTCCCATTTCCAGGTCTCGCCTTCAGAACCCCCCTATCCCATCCTGTCTCTATGAGGGTGCTCCACCAATTCACCCATTCCTGCCTTCACAACCTGGAATTCCTCTACACTGGGGCATCAAACATCCTAAGGTCCGCGGGCCTCTCTTCCCAATGATGTCCAACAAGGCCATCTTATGCCACATATGTGGCCAATGCCATGGGTTGCTCATTATATATTCTTTGGTTGATGGCCCAGTTCTGGGGAGCTCCAGGAGGTCTGGCCTATTGATAGTATTGCTCCCTCCATAGAGCTGCAAACCTCCTTAGCTCCTTCAGTCCCTTCTTCAACTCCTCCATAAGGGATCCCTGAGCTCAGTCCAATGGTTGGCTGTAAGCTTCCTCCTCTGAATTTCTCAGGTTCTGCAAGGCTTCTATCAGCAAGCACTTCCCAGCATCCCCAATAACATCCAGGTTTGGTGGCTGTATATGGGATGGATCTCCAGATGGGCAAGTCTCTGAATAGCCTTTCCTTCAGTCTCTGCCCCACACTTTGTCTCCATATTTCCTCCTGTGAGTATTTTCTTCACCCTTCTAAGAAGCACTGAAACATCTATATTTTGGTCTTCCTTCTTCTTAGGCTTCATATGGTCTTGGGTATTCTGAACTTTTGGGCTAATATCTACTTATTAGTGAGTACATACTGTGTTTGCTCTTTGTGACTGGGTCACTTCACTCAGGATGGTATTCTTTTTTTTTTTTTGTTTGTTTGTTTTTTGTTTTTTCAAGACAGGGTTTCTCCATATAGCCCTGGCTGTCCTGGAACTCAGTTTGTAGACCAGACTGGCCTCGAACTCAGAAATCTGCCTGCCTCTGCCTCCCAAGTGCTGGGATTAAAGGCATGCGCCACCATGCCCGGTTTAGGATGATATTCTTAATTTCCATCCATTTGCCTGTAAATTTCATGAATTCATTGTTTTTAATGTCTGTGTAGTACTCCATTTTATAAATGAACCACATTTTCTGTATCCATTCCTCTGTTGAGGGACATCTGGGTTCTTTCCAGCTTCTGGATATTATAAATATGCCTGCTATGAACATAGTAGAGCATGTGTCCATATCACATGTTAGAGCATCTTCTGAGTATATGCCCAGGAGTGATATAGCTGGGTCCTCAGATAGTACTATGTCCAATTTTCTGAGGAACCGCCAGACTGATTTCAAGAGTGGATGTACCAGTTTACAATCCTACCAGAATTTCATAGCCTTTTATGGAAACACAATAAATAAAGGCATGAATCAAGGCATTTTAAAAATACATTGGTGGAAACATGTAGATAAATATTAACAAGATGGGGAAACCTCAGCCATGGTGCGAAGATTCTATCTGATGACATTCTTAGTCTTCTGATTGACAAAGAATACACTTTTGTTAAGTTAGTACTTTCCATGTGGTTTTGTCTCCTTATAAAGGTGTTAAGTTTGACAAAGCACTGAATGAGGGATGGTTCTTGGGGTGAAAAAATACCCCAACAGAAATTGTAATTGCTCTCCTGTCCCTGCTGCACTCCAAGCATTCCATGGTCACCGAAAGTTCTAATTAGTGAAACCTGGAGATATAGCTTCTTTTCAGGACTCTTTTATATATTGACTATTTAATATCTTGTATAGTTTCATAATTTTTTTGTGTGTTATAGGTATCAATCCTCTGTCAGATGCATGGCATCCTCTGTTTTGTAGACGCTTCACATAATTTACTGTTTCCTTTTCTTTTTGTGCAGAAGTTTTTGTTTGTTTTTGTTTTATGTTTTTGTTTTTGTTTTTTTCATGAGGTTCCATTTATCAGTTGTAGACTCTATTTTCTGAACCTATAGAGAAGCACTAAAGTTGAGGCAGGCTGAAACAATGACAGGCTTCAAATTGGCAGTCCAGGAGACTAGGCCTAAGAAGTGGGCAAGTCCAAGCAAGCCCAGGCAAGTCAGTTACAAGAAAAAATCCCAGGCTTCAGGCAGCTAGTCAGATACTCTCCTGCCATCAGAAACTGCCCTCAGCTACTTCCTCAGCAACAGTTTCAGGCCCACAAGCCCTGCTAATGGAATGTCCCCAGAGATGGAACAAAATAAAGGTCACCTACCCTGGAAGCATTCCAAATAAACTTGACTTATTGTCTCATATTAATTTGTTTGGACACTTTTTTTCTCTTAATGGCATTTTGCTTGTTTTCAATGTTATATTTTTTATAGGTTTTCGAGACTGTATGTGGTTCTTGTGCTTTCTCTTTGCTGTTTTGGTTTAGATTTTTTTTTTTAATTCTAGTTCAATTGGCTTTATTAATTGTGTCACTGTTTGCTTTCCAAATAAAAGGAGAAAGAAGGTGTGAAGTTAGTTGGGTGGGAAGGTGAAAAGAATTGGGGACAGATGGGAGAGGAGAACCATGATCAGAATATATTTTATGAACATGTGTTTTAAAAAGTAGAAAGAAAATATTTGCCATGAGGCTTTGCATTCAGTCATGTTCGGCTGAGACTTTGTTTGAAGTTATATTTGTGGTGAAAACACACACACACACACACACACACACTTATATATATGTATGTGTGTGTTGTATGTTTGATATATATGTTAAATATATATTATATATATATATTATATTTAACACACACATATATATTATATATAATATATATAACACATATATAATATAATATAATATAATATAATATAATATAATATATATTTGTGATCATAAAAAGAGAAAGAAATATAAGAATATATTCTAAGGGTGGTGAGGTGTGGGGGAAGGGGGTGCCTCAGCAGGCCCATGCCAAGGCATCCCTTCCCCCTGAGAGACCAGCCACATGACAGTATAGCATGGAATTCAGTTTATTTAGGGCATGGGGGAGGGGAGTTAAGAAGGTAGCAGAGGCAGAGAAAGACAGAGCGAAGGAGAGAGTAGAGATGTACAGGCTAGTCATGACCATGTGGAGAGAGGGCTAAGGGAATGGGGAGAGAGGGGAAGCAAGGGAGCAAGAGACAAGAGTAAGAGAGTAAGGGAACAAGAGAGGCAAAAAGAGAGGAGAAGACAAGCAGTTCCTTTGTAGTTGGCCAGGCCTAACTGGTTGTTGCCAGGTATCTGTGGGGGGTGGAGTCCAGACAGAATACCAACATATATACATATATATGTATAAGTGTGTATGTGTGTGTGTGTGTGTGCATGTATGTATTGTGATTATAAAAGGAGAAAGAAATATAGGAATATGTTCTAAGGGGGTGTGATGAGGTGTGGGGGACATATATCCTTCTCCCCTTGACTTGGAGCATCTTGTTCAGGCAGGTTCATCCGCTGAGATTGCAGGCTAGTGTCTCTCCCAGTTCACCCCTCCTTCATTCCACTTATCCACTTTCGATCCCAAGAACATTTTCACAGCTTTCAACATGCTAATCACCATCTCAAACCCTGCTTCCATGGTACACAGTCTGAGACAGGTAGTGACTAAGTACCGCACCCCCAATAGTACCTGCTCTCCTGAAAGTGGCAAGCAAGGAGTGCAAACAATGAGGGAAACAATGAGAGACACAAATGTCATGGAAGGAGAAAGGACACTGTCGTTGCTTATAGGCAATGTGGCTCTACAAGGAAAAAATTAAATAATCCTCAAATTATCAAAATCAATTAAATAATAAGTAGTCTGAAATTTTTAATACTCTAGACAAAAATATACACTTTAACTTTAAAAACTGTGTCAATTTTTTCATACCACCAAAATAAAATACCTAAGAATAAATCGAATCAATGGTGTTCAAGTTTTAGAAGTCATAAAGAACAGAAAGTACTTTTGAGAATAATTACATTAATCCTGAGTAAACAAAAGTAAAACCATACTGCACGATAGGCGAGACTCTTTTACAAAGATGTCAGTTCTCCTTAAGTTGAGTCATTGATTCACTGTAATTCCAATCATGAAGCTACATAGCACGTGATTCCCCCCAGAGGCCAGTTTCATTACTGTGAGGACTAGCACTTCCCAGATTGTATTTTCTCACATAATGGGAGAAATGAACAAATTAAATGTAACTGAGCAAGTTTCTGTTCACATTGTATCTACACACAACATCTCAGGGACCAAAGTCAAGTATGACAAGCAAATGATCAGCACAATAAGATAGTTTTTCATAATAGTTTTCACTATCAAGGTTTTCGGAGAGATTCTGAAAGTGAATAAAATTTTCTCAACAATTCATCAGTGTCAAAACCCTTGTGAACTTCTCTGTCTGTGACTGTGCTATTAAATGTTGAAAATGAAAAAAAAAATTACAACAGTGTTTAAGTCAGAATTTCATTGAACAATAGTCTATCAAAGGTTTTATTTTTTTAAACAAATTTATCACTTTATTTTTTTAAATATAAATATTTTCTTGAGTTCTCAATTTAGTAAACACCATGAGTAATATTGTAGAGTTGAATACTCTGTTATAAGGCAGAATAGAATTGACTACTAAACTCGCAATTTTGGCTAAAAGAAAAGGCAAAAAATACTGTTCACAAACAGTATCCTAAGAAATGAAAAGATATTTTCCATCAAAATAAGAGAATGGTTTTATGTAATATTTTGTCAATATCTAAAGTAAAAATCCACTATGAATGATTACTGCTTCACTATTACATATTCTTCCACAATAATTTTAGCATGAATCTTTTGAAATCTTTATATGTCGAGTAAATAATCTCTTCTGTGTTTGATAGTCTCATGTCTTATTTTTGAATGAGTTTGTATGCACTGTGGTATTTTGCATCTTTTGAATCCATAATGGCCATGCAGTACCTAATACTGAATTTGTTATGATCTTGAATAGTTTTAATTTACTGCTAACTTTGAAACCTGAAGTCCATTAAAATGATTTTTTTTCATATTTCTTAGACTAATCAAAGCTGTGCTAATAATTACACTATGCTAATATTTACTCAGTAGGTGTCAGATGCTGTAGTGGTTTGAACATGAATGCCCCTCAAAGGTCTGAATACTTGGTCTCCAATTGTTATAGGGGTCTATCAGAGCAACATAAAAGTAACCTTAATAAAACTCAGTACCACTATGTTAGAACTACCCAACAATGACTCAACTTCAACAATAACAATACCTCAAACAAAAATATCATGACATTTTATTCTCTGTGTTGGAGGCTGGGAGGTACATGCACATTGTACATCCCAATGGATGTCAGAACAGGATTCTATATATCATTGTTCAAAGGTCACCTCCTTAGTGCTTTGAGACATGGTCTTCAACTAAACAGGAAACTTATTATATTTGTTAGATTGACTGACAGCCACTTCTCAAAATCCACAGCCATGCTCTGCTTTTTCCTTTAGTAACAGAGGTTCATACTCTGTTCCTCATGCATACAGAATAATTGGCTGTATGTTTTGAGCCATTATTACTAATGAAAAGGCTTAAAGTACTTGTTTTTACATTAGAAAATCCCTTGAATTTGTTACATTGTAACATTTACTATAGTCCTGATTGAAGCTAAACACATTTCATCAGCATAGGTACTATACTTTAAATACAATGGCAGACTATAAATATTGGAGCTGACTCTGGATTAAATTTTGACAAAGCTCATATTTATTTGTAGCAAAAATTTTCCAGGAAGCTTAAATGCACACACAAATTTTTAACCATTATGCTGCCTAATTTACATAACTCATATGTTTTGATAATCTCCACAAAAACTGATCTGCTCATAAATATTTTATGAAATCTTCATCACTACCACAGAATGTATTTTTCATACATATTAGATTCAACTGGAAAAAACTATTTTAATACTTGTGGTTTGTATTTATAAAACCATTATGATGCTTCATCTACCTTTCAAAAATAAACTTTAATATTTGATCTGATAAATGCAGCCCATAGAATAATTAAAAACTCTGTATTAGCACAAAACTCAGCATTTTTTTCTTTCACCTCAGTGCACACTTGGTCTTCTTGAGTCTTACAGGTGAAAAAAAAAAAACAACAACAAATTTTCCTCTAGGGATGGTTTGACTGCTTAACATTTTCATGAATCCACATCTTGGTAACTAAAGCTACATTCAGATTACTACAAGTAATCTGTTAGGACCCCAGGAGGAATGAAATGTGTTCCACAGTTAATTATGCAGACCTGTCTGTCATTTGAGGGGATAATGAATGCAGAATAGATGTACATGTCCTGCTTTAACATATCATACAGTTGAAGCAACCACACAAAGCACAAAAGAGAGGACCAGTGTGGTGGCAGCATGTGGAGGAAATTCTTTTGACACTAACCCCATGTCATGTGGCTTTTAACCATGTTCAGCTCCATCCCCTGTAATATCTGGCCTCCCGGGACATTGTAAACAGGTACACATAGACACTCTCACACATATATACATAACTGAAAATTATTAAAATTAAGCACCTTAAAAGACAATTCTAATCCCATCCAGGGAGGTGCCTCTCCTATGCCCAAACAGGATCAGGTCAAAAATGGGAGGAATCTCTTTCCTTGACAGTGGGACTTGTGATAATTACAAGTGGCACCAGTAATATTTGTTTCTAGATTTAAATATATCTTTTATTTTATACACATTGTTGGATTTTTGATACTGGAATCTTTCTCATTGTCATTTTCCAAAGAGAGGCCCCTCTTCATCTTCTTCTCTTTGACCTTCATTTCTGTAAACTATTTAATCCTCTGTCCTTGAATTGGAACTGTTTGCAGAATAGGTTTTGATCAAAACAAGCAAACCAACCAACAGCAACCAGAAAAACCAAAACCCAAACAAACAAAAAACAAAAACAAAATCAAAATTAAAAAAAAAACAACAAAAAAAACCCACACATAGTGTGTTTGGCTTTCATAATGTCTAATCAAGAGCTTAGCCGAACTAGAAGCTTTGCTCTTCGACTCTTGAAATATTTCTTGCAACCAATTTTCTGGTTTAAAGAAGCACATGGTTCTGTGTCAGCACCAAGGTCAATAAAACACATGAGTACAATGCACTCAGTGGCTAACAGCTACTCTGCCTAATGACTTGACTTGGCCCTGAAGGTTTTGTAGTCATTCTAGAGCATCACTGATGCTGTAAAGAACAGAATTAAAGAATCCTAACGCATAGCTAATGATTAGGTTTACCTACAATGTTTTATGTGAATTTCATAAAATCATAAAAAACAAATAAAATTTTACAAATTTCAAATTTTTAAAACAGAATTTTACAGGGTCCCCAGAATAATAAAGAATTCACTTTTAGCTACTACATTTTAGCTAAGCATGAGGAAATAAAAGAGTTGCTATACAGTTTTAATTTTAAGTTTTAAAATCTGTTTTTATGTGAATGTGGATTTTTGCCTTCATATGTCTTCATATGTGTCTGTGTGAGGGTACCAGATCTTCTGGAGCTGGAGATACAATTTGTGAACTGTCATACGGGTGCTGGGAATTGAACTCCAGTCTTTTGGAAGAGCAGCCAGTGCTCTTAACTGCTGAGCCATCTCTCCACCCCCAAAATATTATAGTTTTTTGTTTGTTTGTTTGTTTGTTTGTTTGTTTGAGAGAAAGAAAGAGAGAGAGAGAGAGAGAGAGAGAGAGAGAGAGGATTTCCCTGTGTGCCCCTGGATCTCCTTGAACTCACTCTGTAGACCAGGCTTGCCTAGAACTCACAGACATTGCCTTCCTCATGCCTGTGATTAAAGGCATGTGCCACCATCACCCAGTACTATATAGTTTTTGTTTCTTTGTTCATTTGTTTAGTTTGAATCTACAGCATAGCGAATGGCATAGAATAAAAACAAAGAACATAAAAAACAAAACTGAAAAATTTTAAGTGTCATTAAAATAATTGAAAATATTTTTCAGTCATATTAGCAAATAAAAACATATTGCTTTTATCAGACAGGTTATTAAGTCATCATTTATAACAGACTACTGTACAATATTCTGCTGTGAGATGAAGTCATACCAATTTTTCCTTACTTGCCTCTGTAGTCTTTTTAGATTTTCATTATAGTAAGCAAAATGGAAATATCTAAATAAGTTAGATATCATCCCAAAAAAAAATAAGAATAAAATTGTGACTATATATATAGAGAGAAAGAGATTTGGATATAGATTACTAAATTCGTCTTTATGGAAGTTTGCAACCATTTATACCATTTCCTGCAAGTGAGGACATCCTATTTTCTCTCTTGACAGTTCTCTGGCATAAATTAATGTATAAATATATGATTTTGAGCTTAAGTGAGAGTAAGCTTCCTCATACTTTTAACCACTTTGTTCACCCTGACATCCAGGAAATACAAATTGCATGAGGGTATTCAAATACAAATGGATTGACTTAACTATATGCCACTCAAATTGCTTCTCGGGAGGTAAACAAACCTTAGGGCTATATTGTTTGCACAGTCTATCTGAATCTTCTTGTTGATACCAAGAAATCATTCAAAGAGTGTCGGACCCTGAGCTACCCTTGCAACATGCTTGGAAGTATCTGCTTCCAGCTGCAGCGCATCTTTGCCCTTTGATCTGCAGAATCCCTGAACAGGTTTTGCTACTAAATGTATCTTCAAGTATTGTCTGTGAATATCAGAGTACTGGCCTGGGAATCTTTGAAAGGAAATTAAAAGGGCATAATATATACAGTGAGTTGCTACTGTATATTATTTCATCATAATGCTTTGATATAGTCTTTGCAGGGGTGGGAGGACCCTCTACAGATAAATAAAGTAGATATTTAGGTAATTGTTTCTGCAAGCATTAACTCTTTTACACTTTGTCCCAGGATTCTCTGCTGATTGCCTTAGCCTCAAAGAAGAGTAGCCTTGAGCTACTCTTTTTTTGGGGGGGAGGGTGTAATTTCTTTCAAGTTTAGAAGTTTCTTCTTTTTGAATCTGTGAATCTCAGTTTCAGTATGCTTATGGGTTTCAGCCATCATGGTAACAGTTGTCACTTTTCTCTGACATAGAACAAAGCAGAAACTGAAAATGAACTTTACAAAAAAGGTCAGTGTGCAATGAGGAAGACACTAGGATTAGAGGGCAAATTCAAAACTGACCATGACATTCCCACATAATCTATGTTATGAAGATATATAGAGATATCATGGATATCAGGGATATCCATGGTAATATGGTAAAATGATAATATGGTAAAATGATAATATGGTGATTTCCTTCCAGTTCAATATATGGTGTGCTTTATTGACAGGCTTCAGAAGCTGTCACTAAGGAGGTAAGATAAATGTAAAAAACACCTAGGACCAGCAAATATTACTGCTTTTAAGAACTATAAAATGAACTACTGGTAAGCACACAGTGTGCTAACATGTGCAAGATCATGAGACAAATTCAGGATAGACTAGAAGCCTCTAACCAATGTCCTGGTGAATCAAAGCTGTGTTAAAACCTTTCCCTGAAAGTCTTCCATGGATCTCCTGAAGATCCCTGTCCCCTGTAGTACTGCAGAAGCTTAACTGCCTACTGTTAACAAGAGTACACATAGGTGACCTTCATCAATCCTAATGCCCCCACCCCCACCTCCAACCAAGGCTCAGGGAACATTGATGGTCAAGATGTATGCGTGAAGAATCTCTTTTCTATTATTATTATTTTTATTGTTGTTGTTGTTGTTGTTAAATTATTTTATTTATTTACATTCCAAATGTTGTCTTCCTTCCTGGGCCCCTCCCAGAGTTCTTCACCCCATCAACCCTCTCCTTTGCCTCTGGGAGGGTGCTCTCCAACCCTCCCACTCCCTTCATGCATCCACCCATCCCCACCTCATTCCCCACCCTGACCTCACCACCCCCAGCATCCCCCGTCCCTGGGGCATCAAGTCTCTACAGGATTAGGTGCATCCTTTCACACTGCCAGAAAAAGCAGTCCTCTCCTACATATGTGTTGGCGGGAGTGGGGGGGTGGGGGCGGGGGGGGGGGGTCGTTGCATGGAGCAAAGTCTAGCCCATGTATTTTCTTTGGGAAAATCTATTTTCAATTAAAAAAAATAAAGAAAAGAACTAAAATCCTACAGTTTGGGATTTACCCAGAACAAGAAATAGAAATGGTTAGAATACTGAGTGTGCCACACTGCCTAAAGACATAGATGCTACACATGCAACATGGAGCCCATGCAAGCAGGCTGCAAGCCACGCACCTGTGCAGATAGAAAGAAAAGTCTGCTCCTGCCCTACACAATGCTATCTATGCCTTCTGCAGTACAGCACATATTAAAACAGGACTGATCACAAAATTCCCTTGTGTACTGGCTAGGTTTGTGTCAACTTGACACAGCTGGAGTTATCACAGAGAAAGGAGCTTCAGTTGGGGAAATGCCTCCATGAGATCTAGCTGTGAGGCATTTTCTCAATTAGTGATCCAGAGCCCCTGGTGGGTGGGACCATCTCTGGGCTGGCAGTCTTGGGTTCTATAAGAGAGCAGGCTGAGCAAGCCAGTAAAGAACATCCCTCCATGGCCTCTGCTCAGCTCCTGCTTCCTGACCTGCTTGAGTTCCAGTCCTGACTTCCTTGGTGATAAACAGCAGTATGGAAGTGTAAGCTGAATAAACCCTTTCCTCCCCAACTTGCTTCTTGGTCATGATGTTTGTGCAGGAATAGAAACCCTGACTAAGACACCTTGTAATACCTGTAAACTAAAATCTGGAAGTGTCTAATTTATATTTTAACTAACACAGAGGAAAGGGAGCCAACCGAGAACAAACAAGGAAATATGAGCCTGGAATAATATCTGTGCCTTCCCAATGTCTCTTCAAAAAGATCTGATCATATTGATAAGCTAAGCTCTCAGAAAATGCTCTCTCAATCTAGATCCCACATAGAACTTACAAATCTAAGCTTTAGTGATTTCTATCACATATGGGCAAAGAAATGGAAGTCAGTGGTCACATCACTGAATCCATACACTGAAATCATTACATACTGAATATAAGGTATATTAGACAAATAACCCTACATTAAGAGTATAAAAAATGTTGATGGACTAGGGAAAAGACTACCAAATATTTGAAACAGTCTTTTTTAAAAAGAAAGGACCTTTAGAAATAAATACACAAGAAATAAAATAAATTACTTGAAGCATGGAGAGATTGTACACTTTCCTGATTTTAGTGAAATTGCTTTGAGTTTTTCTCTATTTAATTTGATGTTTGCTACATAGGCTTGTTACAGATTGTCTACACTAGGTTCAGATATGTCCCTGATACCCATGATATTTCCAAGACTGTTATCATGAAGAGGTATTGAATTTTGTCACAGGCCTTTTCAGTATCTAATGATACTATGGTAAATAATATGATAATATGGTAAAATGTTAATATGGTAAAATGATCATATGGTGAATTCCTTCCAATTCAATTATATGGTGTGTTATATTGACAGGTTTTCATATGTTGAACCATCTCTGCATCTCTGATGAAGCCTACTTGATCATTGTGGATGATCTCTTTTAATGTCCTTCCTTGAATTAAGTTTGCGAATATTTTTTTTTTACTACTTTTATTAGATATTTTCTTCATTTACATTTCAAGTGTTATCCAGCTAGTTCCCTATATCCTCCCCCCTCCCAGCCCTGCTCCCCTACCCACCCACTCCCACCCCTTGGCCCCTGCGTTCCCCTGTATTGGGGCATATAAAGTCTGCATAACCAAGGGGCCTCTCTTCCCACTGATGGCCAACTANTAGTCTAGGTTTCTGGGCTAATATCCACATATCAGTGAGTACATGTTATGTGAGTTCTTTTGTGAATGGGTTACTTCACTCAGGATGATGGCCTCCAGGTCCATCCATTTGCCTAGGAATTTCATATATTTATTGTTTTTAATAGCTGAGTAGTACTCCATTGTGTAGATATACCAAATTTTTTGTATCCATATTTTATTGTGTTCTTTTTCATCAATGTTCATGAGGGAAAATGGCTTGTAATTCTATTTCTTTGTTGGATCTTTGTGTGATTTTGGAAGCTGTCTACTCTCTCCATATCTATTTAATATAGTACTTAAAGTTCTTGCAAGAGTAATAAGACAACTAAGAAAGATCAAGGGGATACAATTTGGAAAATAAAAAGTCAACATATCACTATTCACAGATGATAGGATCATATGCATAACTGGCCTGCCAAATTAAAAAATTCTACCAGGGAACTCATACAGGTGATAAATACCTTCAGCAAAGTAATTAGATACAAGATTAACCAGGGAAAAAAAGGAAACAACACAATTCACAAATAGACACAAATAATGTAAAATGTACTTGGGAAAATGTAGCCAAGCAAGTGACTTTCTTCTTTGAACAAAGAAATTGAAGAAGATATCAGAAAATGGAAAGATCTCCAATCCTAATGGATAGGTAGGATTAGCATAGTAAAAATGTCCATCGTACTAAAAGCAATCAACAGACTCATTGAAATCCCCATCAAAATTTCAACCCAATCCTTTACAGATTTTGAAAGAACATTTCTCAACCTTATATGGAAAAACAAAATCCCAGGATAACCAAAACAATCCTGTAAAATTGTAGAACTTCTGGAGGTATCACCATCTCTGATTTAAAGCAGTACTACCGAATTGTAAGAATTAGCAACCACATGACATTGGCATAAAAAGAGACAGGATGGTGAATGGAATCCAATTAAGGATCCACATATAAATCCACACACCTATGAACACGGAATTTTTGATAAAGAAGCCAGAAATATTCAATGGAAAAGAAAGCATCTTCAGCATGTAGATGTCTTCATGCAGAAGAATACACATGGATCCATATCTATCACCCTGCACAAAACTCATCCAAGTGGATCAAAGACCTCAATATAAACCCAGATACACTGAAGCCAATAAAAGGGAAAGTGGGGAATGTCTTTGAATGCAATAGCATAGGAGACAAATTTCTGAACAGAACATTAGTAGCATAATCTGTAAGATCAACAAATAATAAATAAGATCTCATGCAACTTAAATGCTTCTATAAGGTAAAGCACACTGTCAAAGAGACAAAATGGCAGCCTACAAAATGAGAAAAGGTTTTTTTTTTTCCAACTTCACTGACAGAGGGATACTGTCTGAAGTATATAAAGAACTCAAGAAAGTAGACATAGAATTTTAACATAGAGTACATATCTAAACAGAGAATTCCCAAAAGAAAAATCTTGAGGGGTTAAGGAATACCTAAAGAAGTATTCAGCATGTTTAACAATCAAGGAAATGCAAATCAAAACTACTCTGTCATTTCATTTTACAGCTTTCAGAATGCCTCAGATCAAAACCACAAGTAATAGCTCATTCTGGCAAGGGTGTGGCACAAGGGGAAGACTCCACCATTACTGGCACAAACTTGTACAGCCACTTTGGAAATCAACATGGCTATTTCTCAGAAAATTGGGAGTTGATCTACCTCAAAAATAAGCTATACTACTATGAGGCATATACTCAAAGATGTTCCATCCTACCAAGGACATTTGCTCAACTGTGTTCATAGCAGCATTTTGCACAATATTCAGAAACTGGAAGCCACCTGTATGTCCCTCAACAGAAAAATGGATAAAGAAAATGTGGTATATTTATACCTTGGGGTATTCCTCAGGTGTTAAAAAAGTAACATCATGAAGTTCACAGGCAAATAGATTGAATCAGGAAAAATTATGCTGAGTGCAATAACTCAGACTCAGAAAGACAAACACAGTATGTACTACTTACAAGTGTAAAGTAAAGAATATTCATGCTACAATCCACAGACTCAAAATGGCTAAGTAACAGGGAGACCTTAGGGGGGGCATGCAAGGATCTCCCTGGGAAACAAAAATAGAATAGATTTTAAAGATGGACTGTGGGCAAGGGGAGATGAAAACAGGGGTGACCATTTGGGGTGTGGGGGACAAGAGTACTGGGAGAGATGACTAGAATTGAGGACACTCCAGGTGCAAGGTAGAAAGCTAGTGGAATGACTAGGGTGACATTAATGAAGACTTCTACTAATGGGTGATATGGAGCTTGAGCCAGCCATCTTCTATCACCAGACAAGGGTTCCAGTGGGGAAATTGGGACACCAACCCAGACAAAGAGATGCACAGACACTATTGCACATGCCAGTAAGAGTTTGCTGAAGGGACCCTGATATAGCTGTCTCATATGAGGATATGCCTGGAAAATACAGAAGTGGATGCTCACAGTCGTCTATAGGATGGAACACAGGGCCCCCAATAGAGAAGCTAGAGAAAGTACCCAAGGAGCTGAAGGGGTCTGCAACAGTATAAGAGGAACAACAATATGAACTAACCAGAACCCCCAGAGCTCATGTCCCTAGCTTCATATGTAGCAGAAGATGGCCTAGTCAGCCATCATTGGGAAGAAAGGCCCCTTGGTATTGCAAACTTTATATGCCTCAATACAGGGGAATGCCACGGCCAAGAAGTGGGAATGAGTGGGTAGGGGAGCAGGGCAGGGGGAGGGTATAGGAAACTTCCAGAATAGCATTTGAAATGTAAATTAAGAAAATATCTAATAAAAAAAGAAAAAGGAAAAAAAATATTTGAAAAAAACAAAACAAAAAGATGCACAGAAAATGCAGAGATCCACAGACAAACAATAGTCAGAGCCAGGAGACCATAAGGGAAGAAGGAGAGTAAAAATTGTATGAGCCAGAGGGATCAAAGACACTATAAGAAGTCAGCTCTGGAAGGGGTTTGCAACCCCATAGGAAGAACAACAATATCAATCAACTAGATCCACCCCCCCCCCCGAGTTCCCAGGGACTAAACCATCAACCAAAGAGTACACAAGAAGGGACCCATGGCTCCAGCCACATATGAAGCAGAGGATGGTCTTGTTGGACATCAATGGGAGGAGAAGCCCTTGGTCTTCTGAAGCCTCGATGCCCCAATGTAGGGGAATGCCAGGGTGGGGAGGCAGGAGTGGGTGGGTAGGGAACCACCTTATAGAAGCAAGGGGAGGCTGGCAGGATAGGGGGTTTCTGGGGCGGGGTGAAACCAGAAAAGGGGATAACATTTGAAATGTAAATAAAGAAAATATCCAATAAAATATATGAATAAATAAATAAATTGTAAGAAAAAAAAAACCTCACATTTCAGAATCAACTAAACAGGGCTTATAAGGGTTCACAGAGGCTGAACCATCAATCAGGGAGCCTGTAAAGGTGTAATCTAAGTCCCCTAGATTAATATATATGTTATGTTTGTGTAGCTTGATTATCTTGTGGCATTCCTAACATTGAAAGTGTGATGTCTTCGACTCTTTTACCTGCTTTTGGGAGATTTTCTTTCCTACTTGGTTGGCTTGTCAAGTGTAATGTGAGGATGCATGCCTCATCTTATTGTAAGTTCTTATACTACATTTGCTTGATATCCTTGGGAAGTCTGCCCTTTTCTGAAGCGAAATGGAGCAGGTGTAGATTTGGGGCATGGGGACATGGTGGGGAGACTGTGGAGAGAGGCAGGGGGAAACTGTGGTTGGAATATAATGTATATGAGAAGAAAAAAGTAAAAATACAGAAAAATTAATTGGGACAATTGATAGCTTAAAACAAACTGAAGAATGAATTAATAAACTATAACAGGTCTTGGAGACATAATCAGATTCTTGTTATGTACATTGGACCTAGAAAGAACAATTGATGATGTTAGGGAGACTGGGCTGTCCTCTGAGAACAGTCATGGTAGTGACACTAAGAGGTAAGGCATTAGCAGTGTGGCATGGAGAGTGATCTGATGGAAAGAATAGCCTTTATTTGAAAGTAGATCTGAACCAGTGTACATCACAATGAGATTTCTAATACTGGCAATAAAATGAAAAACAGAAATCTCCTGAGAAAGAAATAGCAAAAAATTCTGGGGAATTATAGTAATTGAATGTTTCAATACCACCGCTATAAAACATAGCTCTATACAAATCCTTCAAGTTAAAAAAGGGAAAGTCTACACAATTGCATCCAGATGAGGACCAACAAGGGAGTTGAGATATTTTGGGATGAAACAAGTCTCAAAACCTTTACCCCTCAGGGCATTAGAGATGGCTCCGCAGTGTGTGGTGGCTTTTGCTGCCTTTCCAGGGGAACCTGAGTTCATGTCCCAATGTCCACAAGGATAATGCACAACGGTCTGAGCTTCAGGAGATCCAAAATCTTCGTCTGGTCTTTGTAGATATACACACAGATACATACCAAAGAAACCCCTATATACATGAATAAAAAATAAATCTTCAAAACAGAACAGTCTTTACCTCCTTTGCTCCTTCTTGAAGCCTTTGGGAAAAGTGGTGCACCAAATGCAGACAAAAGCCTAGAAAGGGGAATTTCTGGCCATAACTATGGCTGATCAGAGATGATTTAACAGAGCTTGAGGGGAAACCCAGGGTGTCCCAGGAGCAGGCTTCCCTGAATGCTTTGAACAAAAAGGGCACCCAGTATAACTAGATATCAAGCCCATGACTGTGGTGTGATTTGCCAGGAAAATTAACCCACGAAAACACCAGATGCACCTGCTGTCCTAAGATGACTTTTAGAAAAAATACTAAGGGGGTGTGACTCTGTGGGAAACACAGAAAATAAATCATAGAAAACAAACCTTGTGCTGAAAGGTCATTATGGTTTAACCCCTCAGCCACCCTACGATCAGTAATGATGTAAGATAGAACTAGAGGAAGTCATCCCTTTAGTGGGATGCTGAACATGAAGTCAAGGCACAGTTCTTAAAACCAAAAGTAAACACACAAACCAATAAAAACCTCCCTTGATTTAGAGATAAAGTTACAGTTACTTTCAGCGCAAACACATTACACAAGTGAAAATGGTCCTGATGGTCACAGGTGGAGGTGAAAGAAAGGAGGGGGTTGGGGCATGCAGCTGTTATTCTTAAGCAACTTTAGAGTCAGAGGAATGTTTTCTAAAGTAATAAAGTGAATCACATATTTAAGTATAAAATTTCCAGGTGCCACATTTTTTTAAAATGTAATGAAATTAGTTTTAATAATACATTTTATTCAATGCATCAAAATATCAAAAATATTGGTATGTAAACATTACAAAAATATTTAGAGAGACATTTTGCATTCTTTTCAATGACATCTGGTAACTAACAAATGGTTTGTACTTGTAACTCATTTCAGTCAGGATTGGCACCACTTCAAGCACTTGGCTACTGCTTCCTTATCTGATACTTTGCTTTCACACTTTGTGCACATGTAACTGTGGTACCCTTGTATGAAGGAGAAGTAGACTTCATTGTGTGCATCTGCATTCTCAATGCACAGATGCACCCCGTTTGCCTAGCAGGAACCCCAATCATCCAGAGAATCAAACAATTGCAAAGACCAAGAAGATGAAACTTCTTTAATAAAATTCCATGAAAAACATGAAATTACGTATTATTCTCTTCTGGCTATGGATTTCATCACCAATGTGTATAGACTGCTCTTTGTACATCTCATGTAATTTTACAACTTAGTCCCTTTCCATTATATGTGACAAAAGGTGTTTGCAGACATTTGATTTGCCCAAATATTACCAAGTTATGAAGTGGCAAAGATGGTGTCAACCCCAAGCTCTCTGAGGTTGAGCACATCTCTCTGGTGCTCTTCAGAGATTTACAGTAGAATGTGCAGTTTCAGTCACTTAAAGATGACAAAAGTCCAAATAGCTCGGTGGCTCACTTTGATCTGAATCTGATGCCCACTCACTTAAAACTAATGTCAATTCACACGCTTCTATTTCATAATACCAAATTTCTTAGTTCTATTTCTTAAGTACTTCAGAGTAAAAGCACCATGTTAACTACATTAACTAACTTAACCTTTGTATTAAGTAATTTGGATTTACCATTTAAGAAAGTATCAAGGAAAAGACCTGGTCTTCAAATTGCTATCAGTATCTTCCAGAAGTTCTGCAAGTAGATGGAAACTTTGTTAATAGTTTAGCAGATAACATTTATATTAGATGCTGGTTTCATTAACAAATTACCCAGGAATGTAGTAACTTGACTCATGAATATTTATCTTCTTGTTTTTTGTTTTTTGTTTTTCTTGTGTACCAGGAACCCAGATACTGCTTCTCTGGGAACTTTTACATCAATCCTTGTTAAAAAAAAAAAAAAAAAATCTAATCTAATCAAAGTGATATGCAGATCTATTTGCCTATCATATGGCCTTGACGAAAAACATGAAGTCTTTGTCTCATAGACAAGTATTACTCGTGAAATGATGTTGTATTGCTATTTCTTCTAAAATAAAAAAAAAATTCTTCCTAGGTGCTGGATATATAGCTCAATGGTTAAGAACATTCTTTGCTATTGCAAAAGAGCTGGGTTTGGTTCTCAGCACCCACATGATGGTCCACAACAATCTCTCCAGTTCCAAATTCATTGGTTCACCAAATTGGATTTTGGGGTATGGCCTGTTACGGGTTCCCTTTCTATTGCAGTTCCCCAGGAAAAGTTTTGCCACACAACAAAGAGACAGCCTACATAATGGGAAAATTGTCTTCACTGGCTACACATCTGGCAGAGGATTAGTGTTTGGTGTCTAAAATGTATGAAGAACTCAGAAAAACTAAACACCAAGAAAANTTCACCAAATTGGATTTTGGGGTATGGCCTGTTACGGGTTCCCTTTCTATTGCAGTTCCCCAGGAAAAGTTTTGCCACACAACAAAGAGACAGCCTACATAATGGGAAAATTGTCTTCACTGGCTACACATCTGGCAGAGGATTAGTGTTTGGTGTCTAAAATGTATGAAGAACTCAGAAAAACTAAACACCAAGAAAACGAACAACTCAGGGCATTGGTGATGGAACTGAACAGAAGAGTTCTCAGAAGAAATGTTTTTTAAAATCCTCTTTTATTATTTTTTTTCTTTTTTTCGCCATCCTTATCTAGCAGGGAAAAACAAACTAAGATTGCTTATCCACATAAGAATGGCTAAGATTAAAAAAAAAAAAAAAGGAAGGAAGGAAGGAAGGAAGGAAGGAAGGAAGGAAGGAAGGAAGGAAGGAAGGAAGGAAGGAAGGAAGGAAGGAAGGAAGGGAGAATGAGAAAAAAAAAGATTGCAAATGCTGGCCAGAATGTCCAGATTGGGGAACCTCCAAGAACTGTTTATGGAGTTGCAAATTTGCATAACCACTACTGTGGAAATAAATGTGCAGTTTCCTCAAAAGACTGCAAATATATCTTCAATAAGACCCAACTATACAACTACAGGTCATATACTCAAAGAAGGGACTCTAACAGGCTGGGCCTAGTGGACATGGCTCTGGTAGATCTAGCCCATCCCCCATTCCCTCTGCCTTGCTAAAAACAATTAGATTCCATTCCTAAAGCTAGCCATCAAGATCTATTCCCTTATTAGACTACTTCCTCCCCTTGAGGCTGACCATCAAGGTCCAGCTATCAAAGTATTGAAGTCCAGCAATCAAAAGCCCTCTTTTGGCTCACCTAATTAACATTCCCAATTAAAATTAAACACCTCATCTAGCACTGGGTTTTCTCTTTTTTCCTTTAAAAAGTGCCATTTGCCTAAGGACCACATCTGTCTCTTCTCTATTCAGTTAGGCCTTAGTATCTTGGGGCTAGCATCCCCTCCCCCTCTCCCTTACCCCTGTTTTCTCCCTTGTTCCTCTTCTCTTCTCTCTCATCACCTGTCCCCTCTCTTTGTCTCTTATTCTCTGCCATTTGTTGCTCTGGGGCAAATTTGTGCTGAGAACTGTTTGTGCCAAAGCAGATTCTATCAAACACTATTTCTCACTACAGAAACAAATGTTCATCCATGTTCATAGCTGTTCATTCATAATAGCTAGAACATACAAACAGCCCAGATGTCTATCTACTGATGAATGCATAATCAAACTATGCTACCCTTATACAGTGGAATTTTACTTATCTAGAAAGGAAAACAAAATTATGAAATAGATTGGACTGAAAACTATATACCAAGTAATGTAAGACAGATCTTCATGTTTCCACGCCTGTGTGGCTCTTACAATTGAATGTTTAGACTTGTGTGTTCAATTAAACAGCCTATAGAATACTGGAAACTAGAAAGGGGCCATTTGTTGCGAGGGGAAGAAAAGTCTGAATGGAGGAGAAGTAGAACACAGGTGATATAAAGGAAAATAAGGGGATAATGGGTAGGGGATTTAAGTGAAGAGAGTAGTGAGAGGTGAGGGGAGAGGAAAAGCTTGGGAGGTATAACTAACAGTAAGGATATTTGTGAAAATGTATTATTTTATAAGTTTCTAGATATATATGTGTGCGAATATTCAAATAAACTAGTTTGGAGTTCTCTTACCCAGGGAATAATGTTCTTCCCAGCATCCATAGATTTCCAAGTAGAAGCCCTGTGACAGGTATAGCATACCTCCCCTTCAGGAGTGCCCTGAAGACACTCAGAACAGTACAAGCTATGCCATTGTTACTGTTGCCTACCAAAATTTGATAGACTCTATTTCTAAAGATACTATACACTTTGATCACAGGACATAGAGAAATCAAATTTGTCTGACCAGGAAGCTTCCTTTCTGCTGGCTAGCTTTCATTTCAGAAAGGTGTATGCTGTTAGGAATAAAACATTATTAACATTCCTACCCAGCAAGGAACTCTGTGAACTACAATAGTAACCTACCTGGACAGATATGAGTTCAGCATTGCTATGAATGTAATGAGGGTGACCCAATGCTTTCTGGTTAGAATTAAGGCCCATTCCACAAAAGAAAATACATTCTTTTTTAGTACAAATTTGTCAAAGAAACTTGAGCAGCTCACATTCTCCAGCTGTGAATTTACTATTACTTCTTTGCTACAGGTTAGTGAAGCTCTCAGGCTTCACAAAATGTGTGTGTGTGTGTGTGTGTGTGTGTGTGTGTGTGTGTGTGTGTGTAGAATGCAGAAACTGACAACAAGCCAAAATTCAGAGACTAAGTGTCCAAATACTTAGCCAAAATTGGGAAAATTGTTTCACTTCTCTGACAAAGCTCAGGGAACATAATGAGAGTAGGGTCAGAAAGATTTTGAAAGCCAGAGATTAAGTAGCAGAGCTAGTTTATATTTTAACATGGAGGGGGAAGAACAAGCCCCTATCTCTCAGGAGCTATTGATAGTTGATGGCTTCTGGAGGATCAGATATCTTTGAAAATGTGGATCCTGAACAACTGACCACATTGGACTCAGTGGTCCAATTTGAGAGAGAGAGAGAGAGAGAAAGCACAGAGTTAAAGTGAGCAGTGAGCATGAGGTGGTAGAGATGAATCAAGAGAAATTGATGGTGAAAATTATCAAATTACATTGTGTCAGATTATTAAGAATTAATAAAATCCCATGTTAAAACTCTAATTGTCAGATAATTTGTTAATGAACATAATGACAGCCAATATGAATTCAGGAACCAATATGTTTGAGCTGCAGAATAGCTGAAAGCTCAAAACCAACATCAGAAGATAGAAAACCTCTTGAGTTTATTTATTAACTATCTATTGGTGATGATGGGTCCACAGTTATTGTTATACAGAACTAGGAATTAAGCCAAGATGGTCTAAACAATTGAAAAATACATTTTAAAATGACCAGTGACTGAAAACTGTACTTTGTTTTCTAGGAGCCTACCTCTTATCAAAATTCACACATGGTAGAAAGATGTATGAGCAGCGACACTTCATGCTATATTAGTCACAAGAGCCAAAGGCAAAAAGTGATAACCTTGAATGACGTTAAAACTTCTGTTATAGAAATGATAACAAAAACTCTTGCTTAAAATACTTAACTATTCTCTCAGAATATTGAATAGAGTGGAATATATTAAATATAGAAACCTGCAGCACAGTTTTATGTTTTCCTTATAAAACAATACAGTATTGTCTTACTAAAATAATTAAGGGATATGATAATGTAATTTTAATTACACAAAATTTAAACACAAATCAGCTATTGAGTGTTCAGACTTGAGGAATGCAAAACAAGCAGTAGATCACATGGTATTAGCTCATTTTTTTCTGTCTATACACATATATTATATGATTTGATTTCCATACACTGCAAAGGTGGTAAATAATTTTACAAGAAGCTCACACCCTGTATTTTTCAGGACTTCATTTTTTTTTATATAATGGAGACTTGTACTTCAATACCAATAGCTCATGGCAATGTTGAAATAGTATTTCTGTCCATTTAAGGTATTTCAAACTATGCAGTGTGGTATTGGGTATTGGTGTATAGGTGTCTCCTCCAAATAGAAGTACTTCCTCGGGAGGAGGGGATAACATAAGAGACGCAAAGAGTCAGGGAGCTAAGGAAATTTACAAGGGTTAGAATGGTCAGAAAATTACAGGATTCTCAAGATCTTTCCTCAAGGAGACTGGTGGAGCTAGCTGTATGATGTGCAAGGGAACTTGAAGAATATAATTTTGTTTTGCTTATTTATGAGATTGTATTTTTATTTAAAACACGTATCTCTTCCTTTTCTCCATCCAAAACCTCCTATATATCCCACCCTACTCTGGTTTAAGTTCATAGCCTCTTTTTTCACTAATTGTTATTACACACATATATGTATTTGTATATACGTATTTATCCCTAAATGTAACTTGTTGAATCCATATTACTAGGTGACACAATATCACAGAAAAGTCCCATGTCTTCCCATGTCTTCTATAATGTTCCTGAACCTTAAGCCTGGAAGTGTTTTGTTGATTTACCCATTGGGATTGGGCTCTACTACTATGTATTTTGGTTGGTTAAGGTTCTCTGAAACAGTCTTCATCTGTTGTAAAGAAAAAAATTCCTTGATGAGAGGTGAAGACTAAATTTACATGTGGTTACAAGGATAAATATTTATAAATTTTTGTTAGGGATTATGTATGCTGTTTTAGCAAACTAGTGGTTGTGGATTCTCTTCCAGTAACCATGATTCACTAGCACTGAGTAGTTAGGTAGTAATCCAGTACCAGACATGGTATTGCTCTTGAGGAGGGATCCTAAGTCAAATCAGAGCAGTTGGGCATTGCTCTGATAGAATGGCATATGCACCACTAATGGACCAATAAGGTGCAATGGTCATGTTGGTCATTGATGTGGTTCATGGATATCATAACTGGGTTGGATCTTGGTTGCCACCCTCCTTGGGAAGCAAGTATGGTATCTTCTAGTAACATGAAAGTCAGCTCTGACTCAGAGGCCTCTGAACCTTTTTCTGAAGTTTATGCTGTCTTCAGCAATAGGGACTTACATTCCACCTCTGGGGATAAGAGGGTGGCAACTTTTGGGAGTTGTTATTCTGGGTCAGAGTTTTGTAATGCTTTTGTGTTCTCCATGCTCCTGAAAGTTGCCCCTTATCATGCTCCTATACATGATCTTAATAAACACATTGGTTTACCCTGATAGAATTGGGTAGAATAATTTCTTTGGTTTGTCATAGGTGCGCTATAATGGATAAATAAATGTTTATTGATGTTGTTCCTGAAAAAGTCACACATCACAATTGCCATCCAAATAAGGACTGTTAGAATGAAAGATGAATTGGAGAGCAATCATTGCGTTGCTACTGCCACGAATAAGAAGATGTGCAGCTGGAGCTAAAAGGTCTGCAAGTAAAGCATCTGCAGGGGCAATCCCAATATGACTGCCTTTCTCAAGGTGGTATGGGATAGCATGCGTCTTTGCTGAAAAAGTATCTGCATGCTCCCTGAAATGATTCTTAAGACTTGAAACTGAGGCTGAACTGCTTGAAGTGCAATATCATCAGGAGGAATCTCAGCGTGGTTGTACTGTATAAAGTAACACCCCTCTTTGATCTCTGGGGTGGACATCACTGTGATGACCCCCAAATTATTGACTCTTTCAAGACTATATTGCAATCCCTGAAAATAGCACATATGGAATGGTTGCAAAAGCAAGCTGTAGGTAGTTCACATATGTGATATTTGCTGGAGGGAATTGGGTGCAACTGAGCCTGACACCAAAAAGGAGTGGCTGTATCAAAAACAGGAATACAATAGGAAAATATGGATTTTTATCATCCACTTTAACCTCTGATTTGGCAGAAAAAGGTAGACAAATGGGGAGAATGAGGTGGGGAATTGCTTTTCCATTTCTTGAATCTAGCAGAGGACAAGGGAAATAAAATAAAATTCATATCAATGCTAAAGAGCACTTTGTTAGATCCAAAGCTTTGGAAACCAAGGAAATAATTGGACAAAAAAAAAATGAGGGAGAGAGTGAGATAACTCTCAGTTCTCACCTTTACTCAAAAGAGAATATCCTTGGCTGGGTGGGCATGGGGACATTAATATGACAAAAAATGAAACTATACTGATCAGGAATTCTCTGTATCTGAACTTGAATTGCGGGAAAACATAAACAAAGGACCACAGGCTGGCTAACGAGGCAATGAGACACAGGAAAAGATAATATCATTCTTTGTGCCACTGACACAGAGAAACTAAGGAATATAATACTCATCTCCAATGCCAAGGCAGCACAACCTGATGACATACAAGTAAAATCAATCTCTAATGTGCTGGCCCATACGAGAGACTACAGACAGTTGTTTTTCTCCAGCTGAGGTGTCCATGAATGTCAGGATCTTAGAGACAACACAGGAAACACAGACATTCTAAGGAAAATGACCACAAGAGAAGAGGTGTTTGATTCCCCATTGGTTGGTGTGGAGAAAGCTGTATTCCCAGGAGAATTAAGCAAGAAGGACTCAATAGGGATCACAGAGTTAGTATGAGATTTAGTGGCTTTTTAGAGATACATGCTTATGTGATTGAAAGACTCTGGCAGATCTGAATGATGTTCAACAGATGACATACTAAAGTTATCAATGGTGAATAAAAAAGGAAATGACAAAGCAAAGGAAGGGTCTTTTGGATAACTCAACAGCATGTGTGCCAAGATTTATGTCAAGCTGGAGGTAACAACAACAATCCAGCATTGGGTTACACAGCTTCTAGAAGGCTTTCATGCTTCAGAAACTGTTCATAAACAACATAAATAATCAAGAAACACAGATGGAAAAGATTAAGCATGTCCTAAGAATTGACAGTTATCCCCTTACCTATGCTACGTGCATTTTTCCCCTGTGAGACTGTGTCCTGGGGTCAGGGCAAGAAGTCTGAGGCCCTTTCAGCAGCTATGTTTATCTGATGAAAAGGAAAGAGCCATGGAGCTTCTCCAGAGTCCATCAGAATGGGAGAGAGAGCTCCAACAGCAGGCACAACAAGCTAGCTGATAGCCCTGCTTCTCCATGGGTGAGAACCAAGCCATCTCAGCCAGGACCATCGGGGTAGAGAGATGTGCAGAAGTCCCATGGCAGCAGCAGTATCCTAGGATGAAAAAACCCGAGGGCTTAAAAAAAAAAAAAAAATGACAGAGGATCACAGCTGTAAAATTAGGGTAGTGCTTCCTGTCTTTACCCTTGCACCCATTCTTGCTCTCTTGACAAAATACAAATGGTGAGATATTTTCATGCTATAATAGATCTTAAGATTTCTTTTTTTAGTACCCTCTTACCTGTATGAGTCCAATTGATATTTGCTTGGAGTGGGTAATGGTAGGTCATCAGAAACTATATCCCTTTAACAGAACCATAGAAATGATCTCCCACTGGGTACTGTGACATTCACATCACAGGTCTTTGAGTTCTAGTCCCAATTTCAGGTTCCCTCCTGGGGCCTTCAATACCTTTCTGAAGCAGTTACTCATACCCATGTCTGTAAAGCCTTTTTGTACATAAACTGTTAATACATGAATGCCTTGCAGATTTGTAAAGTCATATCATAAAACAGTAAATATAGCAATTAAGGAGGTGAAGCAAAGCCACGTATTGTGAGCAGACCCAGCATTCTTCTTTTTTCCAATTTTTTATTAGATATTTTCTTCATTTGCATTTCAAATGCTATGCCGAAAGTCCCCTATACCCCCCCTGCCCTGCTCCCCTACCCAACCACTTCCACTTCTTGGCCCTGGTGTTACCCTGGACTGGGGCATATAAAGTTTGGAAGACCAAGGTGCCTTTCTTCCCAATGATTGCCAACTAGGCCATCTTCTGCTACATATGAAGCTAGAGACATGAGCTCTGGGAGTACTGGTTAGTTCATATTATTGTTCCACCTATAGGGTTGCAGACCCCTTCAGCTCCTTGGCTGACCCAGCATTTTAAGGAGCAGTAAGGTTGTGGAGTGAAAATCCCAGTGTCAGAGGGAGGCTACTTTCCTGTGAATTGTACATCACAGATGTCCTTGAGATCTCATAAGCATAGAGGTTATTGTCACTGCTTCTGGTTGCAAAGAAGAATCAAATGTAAAGTCCATATTGTTAACACACCACAAGCTTTGAAGTAAGAAGAGAGGTGAACTGGGCATTCCCTCCCCACTAATGGCTTTATGGTGACCAGAGGCATTATGCAGGCTGTAAGGGAAAAATTGTAACTGGAGTTCCTGCTGAATTGGGTATCCTTCATGCTATTCCAGGCAAGCTATACACACTGTTACAATCATGTGTACGTTGTGGGTGCTGGATGGATTTAATGTCCTTACATAGGAAGGAACCCAGGATTGGGACTATAAGACAAAGACCTCTAGCTAGGGAAATCACAGTCCTCAGTGGGAAGGCAATTGTTATAGGCATGTGATTGGATGCCATATTGCCTTCTAAACATTTATGCTTACAAATTACTAAGGCTGTCTACTTCAATCACAGATGGAAACTTTGGTTTTGTATTGACAGCAGCTACTGAGATATTAATGACCAGTTAAGCTCCTAAGAATAAGTGACTGATGTTGTGGCATAGCAAGCCACTGCCCAAATACAAACAGAAGAAAATGATCAGACGTGTATATCACCAACTCTAAAAAGCTCAGGCAACATCCAATAAGAGGGGATGAAAGAACTCTACAGGCAACAGAATGGAAATGCCAAGAGAAAGGATGTTATATTTTGTGACTAATTCCTTCCTGAGGGAAGGAAGGAGGAAGAAAAGAAAGGAAGGCTCAAAATATTGGAAGGACTGAGAAACAAGGTTCTCAATTTCCTTCCTCAAGTTTATAGAGTAAATAGTCACATGCTAAGGAGTGAGGTCTGTCTGTTAGAGCCCACTGTAAGCTGTGCAGAGAGCTCCAGTCATGCAGCTTTTGTCAGCTATATGGTGCTGGATGGCCTTTTCAATGAGGCAGTTGCATCTGAGTTGCTATGCTCCTGAAATGAACCCCTTATCTATATCTTGTTAATCATATCAATGAATGCATTGGCTCAACAAACAAGACTTACTTGGAACCACTTCTTTGGATTCTCACTGGTGCCTAATCTGAGATGAACAGTCATTTGTCAACATCTCTAGTGGAAGTCACACAGTAGGTATATATTGTTTAATGTATACAGTTATCCAGAAGCTAAATATCCCACTGCACAAAACGTACTCCCTGACTTGATTCACTAGTCTTCCACCTGGAACCCCTTTTCCAAATATAACTAACTACTAGTAGTGTTTCTAATACACACACACACACACACACACACACACACACACACCAGGCTCAAGGTACTGTTTTCTTGACTGTCATTAGACAGTGATAGAGAAAATGTCAATGACAGGTATTATTAGGATTCATTTTGTTACTACTTTTTAAAAGACCAGTATGTTTAGTTTCATGCTAAGTCTCTAGGTTTTTTAGTCTCTGGTTCTTGGCCACCTAAACAGTGGCAGGTATGGGCTCCATTTCATCAACACAGAATGGTAGTCAGATTTCTGCTCCTGCAACAAAATAGCCAAGAAAACAACTTCAGAAGATGGCTTACTGTGGCTCAGTGTACAGTTTCAGAGACTTTATAATTGGCTTCTTCCCTACCATGAGACCATGGCGAGGTAGACTATCGTGGAAGAACAGAATTACTCAATTCATGGTAGCCAGGAAGCAGAGAAAGAGAGAGACAGAAACAGACATTGCCCAAGATTTAGTCCAAAGGACATGCCCCCCGTGACCAGCAACATCACACTTGACCCTACCTCTAATTCCCATTATCTTCCAATAATGCTGTCATATTGATATTCCATGACTACACCAATCAATTGATTAAGTCAGACTCCTTGCAACTCCATTGCCTCCCGATCAGATCTACTCACTGGGAGCCCAGGCTTTACCACCAAGTCCTTAGCAGGATACACTTCATATACAAGCCATTTTATAATGGTAACTAAAATTACTCACACTCCAACGGACACATTTTGTAAATGAACCTGAGGAAAACAGACTTGATCTTCAAAATAACTGCAACTTAGTATTTCATGTTAAAACAAATAAACATTATTATTTGTTAATTTAGGCTGAAACCTTAGGAAAAAATATTCTTTATATTTATTGCCAAACAAATGACACCAGCTGCCTGAAGAAACTGAGGAAAAGATGAAATTTGTGCAAATCATTTTTGTTTGTTTTTAATTTGTTAGACGCTACAGATTTACACTAGTCAACTGAAACAGTTTCAACATTTTGAAGCTAGATAATACACTTATTAAATTATCTTTATATTGCCTGTGTGGTTTTAATACAAGTGAATTTCTAAAAGGAAATGTTTGCAGTCCAATGTTGTTACAAACACCCAGGAAAAAAGGATTATTGAAATGAGTGGAGCCAGGAACAGTGAGAATAACAACAATCACAGAGAATTCAGCTGCCTCACCCCATTTACTGTGCAGCCTTGATCTCACATAATATTTGGTCTTTAATGCATGCAAGACCAGCCAGTGATTTGCTAAAATTCCCTGATGTATAAATGCCAAAGACTCTGCATGAGCAGCGGGCCCAGTCAGCATTGTTCACAAGCTCAGCCTTCCAGGCCTTTTGCCTTTAGCTACTGTTTAATACCAACTGTTTGTCCTTTCTCTTCCTCCTGCTTCTCTACCTCCTCTAGGTCTGCTTTAAAATCTACCCCCACAGAACCGAGAATCCTTCTCAGTTGCCTTAGAAACTCTCTAACATAGGATGGCTCCCAACATCCCAGGCTAGTTCCAGCACATCTTTTAATTAATTAGTTAAGCTAAGCTTTTGATGAAGAGTCAGATATTCCTTAGGCCTATAATCATGAGTTGGATGGCCGAAGTTTGCTTATCGAGCCACACACTTCCTGTGTGCATCCTCAGGCTGTCTCTCTCCAAGGTCCCTTGCCAGTAGAAGAACGAAGAGTCACAATGTTATGACAACTCATTTTTTTATTGGATATTTTATTTATTTACATTTGAAATGTTATCCTCTTTCCCCATTTCCCTTCTGGAAACTCTCTATCCCATCCCCTCTCCCGCTGCTTCTATGAGGGTGGTCACCCATGCATCTACTCCCACCTTACCGCCCTGGCATTCTCCTATACTGGGGCATCAAGTCTTCACAGGACCAAGGGCTTTTCCTCCCATTGATGCCAACAAGATCATCCTCTGCTATATATGCAGCTGGAGACCTGGGTCCCTCCTTGTGTACTCTTTGGTTGGTGGTTTAGTCCCTGGAAGCTCTGGGAGGTCTGGTTGGTTGATATTGTTGTTCTTCCTATGAGGTTGCAAACCCCTTCAGCTCCTTCAGTCCTTTCTCTAACTCCTCCCTTAGGGGTCCTGTGCTCAGTCCATTGGTTGGCTGCGAGTATCTGCCTGTGTATTTGTCAGACTCTGGCAGAGCCTCTCAGGAAACAGCTATCAGGTTCCCTCTCCATTTTCTGTCAGTACTGCCTTGAAGATTTACTTTGGTAAAATGTCTCCTGGTTGTTCTGGCCATTTGGCATCTTCAGAAGCTTGGCAGAATTCCTTAGTTGGCAGTATTGAGGTTTCTATGTTTTTCTCCTTCAGGTCCTCTCCGAGATTCAAAATGTTCATGTTTTTAATCAAAATACCCCCAAAGCATCAGATCCTTCCAAAGCAGACAGAGACAGGCAAGGCTGTGTTTATGTGTTCAGAGGAGAAATTCATCTCAGACCTACTTTTCCACCCAGGTGCTGCTGCCATACAACGGAGTGTGCTGATAGCCAGGCAAGGTCAAAGTGAGCCCCTCATCTGACCTGACTCAGGACCAGGCCAGATGGACATGCCTGATTCCTCACACTTAAGAAAATGTTTGCTTACTTTGAAAAAGGCATGTGGGAACACATTTTTGTTAGTAGAGTTTGTCTGTTTATTGAGTTCTGGCTATAGAATATACATAATATAAGGTGTAGGTGAGCTAATTTTTTTTACTTGCATAAAATATGGGCATTATTTAATCATTTAACACTATTGTAAACTTAGCTAAACTCAAAGAAGCTTGACTATTTTAACTCCTTACAGAAGAAAAATTAATTAAATGTATATGCAGTATTTTCTCTTGAACCCAGCCAGGCTTATTTTGTTGTTTTTGTTATTATTATTATTATTATTATTATTATTATTATTATCATTATTATACATTTACAGTGAACACTAATGTAAATCAGCAAATGGAATTGATAGGACCAAAGCTAAGAAAGGGTGATGAAAATAAGATTTTTTGCCTGCATTTAGAGTAAAGAAGATGACTGAGCCTGCCTCTTCAGTAGCTATAGGCTCCACTGTAGAGAAACTTCCAGCTCTGTGGGTAACGATGCATGCCTGACATGGCATAAGTCTATAGATCAGAGGATAACTTGCAAGAATAGCTTCTTCCCTTCCACTTTATGGGTCCTTGTGATTGAATTCAGGACCTCATGTTGGTAGACAAGGACTTTTATCTTCTGAGCCATCTCTCCAGAATTGTTTACTGTCATTTTTAAACTGAGCACTTCAGCTGTACTTATAAAACCTTTATAGGCAACTGAACAATAATGGATTCAGTGAGAAACTATGACCATGCAGGGTTTATTAGCTTATTTTTAAAGCCATAAGCTCATGGGATGAGAGAGTTTGGGGGCACAAAATGGTAATGCCAATACTCAAGAGGCTGAGGCAGGAGGGTCACTGGCTAGATAGCTAAACCCTCTTCAACAAAAACAAGTACATATTGTTGGCATTAGAAGCAGCTTTTCAGTCAGCCTTGGAATCCAGAGATGATGTCATCCCTAGGCGCCAAGGACCCTTTTGCATCTGTTGCCATGGCAACCACCACACTCCTGGCATACATCTCTCCTGTGCCTCTCATTCATTACCTTGCATCTATGTCATGACTCAAATAAAAGACTGAAACCTTGACCCCTCGCCCCTTTTCTCCCTCGATCTCCTCTTCCTCGCTTTCTCCCCCTCCCCCACCCAATAAAAAACTCCTCTTCTTGTGATACTGTGCTGGCCTGGCATGATGTGTCTGGAAAAGAACCGCCTTTGAACTAACATTTATGCCTGTAAACAATTAAGTGTTTGGTTTTATCTAGGACCAAACCCACAGCTTCACGCATGTGAGGCAAAGACTATAGAACTGAACTATACAATCCCATTCCCATGCCATTTTACTGTGTCCTGGAGCTAAAGGTGGTCATATATCCAACACAGATTAAATATTTAAAAAAGTAAACACTGACTTGGAACATATTACAAACAGGTGTGTAGTTCATCTGTTAGCTCAAAATGTGTACTTCAATCTACTGACTTAACAGTTCAAAGCATGTCACAAAGAAGTGCTATTGAAAATTACAAAATAGTCAAGTGTCCCTCTAGGACATTAGAGATTATTTCAACAACTATAGCAGCCCTCCTGTCATGAAACTGCTTCACATTAAGGAAATTCACTTGTATTTTTAGATACTCATAATTATCCCCCATCCTCCTATTATGTAACATCATTACAAGAATAGATTTCTGTGGCAATAAAACAATGTTTACTGCTTCTTTATCAGCTTGCCATGCAGAATTATTTTAAAAGTCCAGTCTCTTGTTAACATGTACTTATTCATAGTGCCAATTTACTGCCAAAACTACATTTATCTGCACCTAACATATACTACTTCATAATTTGTCCTGTTAAGTTTCCTGTGAAGGGAGAGATTAGCAGGCGCCTCTCTTTCATAAAACACAGCAAGCCAATAGCTAGTTTTATTTTTTTAAGGGCAAGCAAGGCTCCCTCCTTGCTACTTTACTTTTCTCCTTGGAGGAAAACAGTTTTTTACTTCTGTCCTAAAGGATAAATAAACTCCATTGTATTTGCTGGAAACCCTATCTAATTTAGCCCAGAACAGCTTGTTGAGGACATATTCAGAGGACTTTGCAATTTTTCTGACATTAAGAGTGATGAATCTATATCTCATTAAGAGCTATTTTTGCTTTCCTCACGTACTTTCTCAATATTCTTGCAAAAGGAAGCTTCTCTCTCACCCAAACAAACCTGTGCGCTGCCGGTTTCTCCTGTGGAAGAGTTTTTGTTATTGAAGATTGAACAGCTAGTGTTTTCTTTTCTCAAAGTGAATTATCTTCGTCAAGGAACCTTAAAGAATTTTTAGAGGTTCTGCTTCTGTTAATGAGATCGTTTTTCCTCTCTCATTTGGAATAAGCCTGAATCTTGCCATCTTTAAATCATTGACCTAGTTACTCAGGCCTCCAGCCAATGTCCCTGCTTGCTCTTTATGTTTCCCACTCTGTATCAAATTCCTTAGGAAGCCCTTCAAAGATACTGAGTGTGGTCCATGCCAGCACCTTCTTTCCCAAGAATGCATACTTCCATATGCTTTCCGACATGGTGTCCTTCATACAAATGAGTCTGCAAAATCTAAGGCAGACTTGTCATTCTCTCAGCTTGAGATAGGCCAATGGTTTCTTTCCAAGCCTAAAAAATACTGCAAAGTCTTAAGCATGGTCTGCATGACCGGATCCCACCACCCAGTCCTTTCCAGCTTCACCGAGTCTTCCTTTCAGCGAGCTTGGCCACAATGGATTCCATAGCTTTCATCTCTCTCCTCAGAATCTGAGGCTTTGGAGCTTCTTCACGCTGCTGGTGCTGCTTATTCGTTCCCTGCAGCAAATTGTGATTACCTCTCAATTAAAGACACTCCTAAGAATACAGAGACAAAGTACAGAGCTAAGATGAAAGGATGGACCATACAGAGACAAGCCCACTGGAGGATCCATCCCATAATCAGTCACTAAACTCAGACACTATTGCATAGGACAGCAAGTGTTACTGAAGGGACCCTGGTATAGCTGTCTCTTACAGAAGTGGATGCTCACAGTTATCTATAAGATGGAGCATGGGGCCACATTGTAGAAGCTAGAGATAGAACCCCAGGAGCTGAAGGGGACTGCAACCCTAGAAGAGGAACAACAATATGAACTAACCAGAATCCCCAGAACTTGCGTCTCTAGCTTCATATGTAGCAGAAGATGGCCTACTCAGCCATCATTGGGAGGAGAGGCCCCTTGGTATTGCAATCTTTATATGCCCCAATACAGGAGAAAGCCAGGGCCAAGAAGTGGGCGTGGGTGGGCAGGGGAACAGGGCGGTGGGAGGGGGAAGGGAACTTTCGGGATAGCATTTGAAATGTAAATTAAGAAAATATCTAATAAAAAATTGAAAAAAAAAAAGAATAGCAGACATGCTCTACAGCCCCCCACCCCCACCCACCACTCACCATGTGTAATGTATCACATAACACTTATTACTACAAACAGTAGAGGTTTTTGATTTTCTCTCTGTGTCTTACTCAGATAGGAATATTCTGCACCAAGTTGTCTTGCTCATTTCATTGTATCCTCTACTTCATAGGGATCTACAACAGAGGAAGCATTCACTTGCTCCAAGATGGATTTCACTTAGAGAAGCAAGCTCAATAAAATTTTCTCTTCATTAGTGTCTTCCTTATTTATTTAGTCTTTCTTAGAAAAAAATAACAAAGTCTTTCTGCTTCCCACAATAACATTTTTTGGCATGGCTAAGAGAATCAGGAGCCTGGCCACATTTGGAAAACTCTATGTAATACATGTGTTATAAAATAATGTGAAATCATGAATTTTGCCTAAAAGCAAGTCATATAACCTCTTATATAATAAGTTAATTTACATTGCTTAAGTAAGTCCATATCTTAAAATTACCCACTTGTAAGTAAAACTCTGAAAACATCTTCCTTTGATTTTGCAATTTCTCTCTTTGATAGTTTAAAATTCAGTAATCATGTAATTTGTAATCATGGAATTTGTCTTCGCTAACATAGATACTCCATGCCAAATCCAAGCACTGGTGAATGTTATTTACAAATAATTCAGAAACATTTCTTTGCCTAGCAGGGTCCATCTATCAGTCCTAGAGAACGTAGCAGACAGATGATGATAGGCAGCTTATGCCCTAAAATTTTAGAAAATACTGCTCAAAAATTCTAGGAATGCTGAAGCTTATTTTATTTTACTTGAATTGGTCGATTTGGTGTGTGAACTTAAAGCATTTTAATGAGGCTTTCAACACAATTAAGGGAATTGTGGTGACTCGCTCACTACCATGACATTAGCCCCACTCTCTGCTTTACTAAGAATTTCCAATGAAATAATACCAGTGGCAATGAATGAAGAGACAGTAGTCTTTATAAGATAACTTAATTGACTACTTTGAACACTATTAGCAAGCAGAGTAACTCTAGTACTTTCTTCTACCCCCAGTACATTATGGACCATGTATATCACAGTGACTAGGATATTTTCTTTGTACCACAGTATATATATATATATATATATATATATATATATATATATATATATATATATACCTCAAGTTATCTAATTAAACTTTGATTATGATATTCTTCTGCCATAAAATTTGCTAGAAAATGAAATATACTCAAAAGAATTACAAAATTCCAAGACAAATTAATTACCTGTCCTAAATTATCTGAAAGCTAAGCCATTATTTTGAATAATTTTTTGGAGAAGTTTTTCTGGGAATCACCACCACCTTTGGAGTCTCTCTTCCCAGGACTTGTTACCGATCATCAACTGCAATCCAAGAATATGAGGTGGTAATTTCCAGAAGCTAACAAATTGTAATTTGTAAACTGTTACTCCTCAGAGCAGTAGAGGAAAACTTGCCAAGTCTATCTACCCAAGGACATATGATTCCCTTATGCATCAAGGACATGCCACCCCTCAGTGTTTCAGTCACTATCTTAGATCAACCTGTTCCTCAGGGGCTTACTGGTAATAATTCCTCTTCATTTGTATCAAAGAACAAGAGTGGTGTGCCGGTGACTTGGTATGCGAATGTTGTCACTGTGTAGAAGATTTAACTCCTCTACATGAAAGGTTAGCATTAGGCCGGGCGTGGTGGCGCACGCCTTTAATCCCAGCACTCGGGAGGCAGAGGCAGGCGGATTTCTGAGTTCGAGGCCAGCCTGGTCTACAGAGTGAGTTCCAGGACAGCCAGGGCTATACAGAGAAACCCTGTCTCGAAAAACCACAAAAAAAAAAAAAAAAAAGAAAGAAAGGTAAGCATATAATGAACTAGTTTAAGATAGTCACATATATTGTAATATTTCATTGTAAGTTTATACTATTTTATTACTTTAATAGTTATGTCTGAATAATTTTAATTAATATAATTTATTTATTCTTCTCTCATATATTGAATCATAACCCCAGTTTTGCCTGCCTCCTCTTCTCCTAGCACACCACACCTCTCCTCTCTCCCTAATCCACTCCACTTCCATTTTTCTTCAAAAAAGATCAGGCCTCCCAGGGTTATCAAGCAAGCATGATGTAACAAGTTACAATAAAACTAGTCATAAACCCTCATATCAAAGCTGGAGAAGGTAGCCCGGTAGGAGGAAAAGGGTCCCAAATCAGGCAAAAGAGTCCCACTCCCAACTATGAGGAATCCCACAAGAATAACAAACTATCCAACAACAACATATATACAGAGGACCTAGGTCAGACCCATAGAGGTTGCCTGATTGTCGACTCAGTCTCTGTGAACTCCTATGAGATCTGGTTAGTTGATTCTGTGGGCTATGTTCCTATGTTTTTGACCCCTCTGAATTCTATAACACTTCTTACCCCTCTTTCACAGGATTCCCCTAGCTCTGGATAATGATTGACTGTGGTTTACTGAATCTGCTCCAACCAGTTGTGAGATGAAGCCTCTCAGATGACAATTATACTAATCCCTGGTTTATGCATATAGCAGACTATCACTAGGAATCATTACATTGACTTTTTATTGCCAGTTTTGTTTTGTTTGATCCCAGGTCTCTGGTCTATCCAGTCTCTGGCTTGTGATCATTCAGGCATTGTCAGACAGAGGCTCCTTCTCATGGCATGGGTCTCAAGTTGCACCAGTCATTGATTGGTCACTCCTACAAGTCTTGTGCCACCTTTACCCTAGCACAACTTGTGGACAGGATTATAAATTATAAATCCAAGGTTTTATGACTAGGTTGGTGTTCAAGTCTTTTTATTGGAAGTCTTGTTTGATCAAATAAGATAGCCAGTACAAGCTTCATATCCATCACTATGGGCCTTTGCTAGGATCACCCTTGTAAATTTCAGGAAGCTTTTATTGCACCAAGTTTCTACAAGACCCCTAAAATTTTCCACAATTCTAATCTAGTAATTAGTGCTAGATTACTAGATTGGTACTAATCTAGAGATTCCTTTCCTAGTAGTCTCTTCCTTCCACCCTTGATCTCTACAGTTTGCATCCACACCCACCTCAAGGCCACTCAGAAAATATATTTCTCCTTCCTCGGAAGATTCCTGTGTTCTTCCTAGAGCCTTCCTTTTTACTTGGCCCCTCTTAGTCTACATGAATTGTAGCATGATTATCCTTTAATTAATAGCTAATATCCACTTATAAGGGATATTTTTTTCCATGTTTGTCTTTCTGGGTCTGGGTCTGGGGTATTTCACTTGGCATTATTTTTTCTAGTTCTATCTATTTGCTGAAAATATCATCATGTTATTAAAAAAAAAAAAAAAAAAACAGCGAAGTAATACTCCATCGTGTAAATAACCACTTCTTATCTGTTCTTTAATGAAAGGATGTTGTGGTAAATCTCCTCCCAAATATGCCCAGCAATGAAAACACAACACAGTTAATATGATTACATGTTGTGCACATATATTGGGCAGATCTGCCACTACATCTTCCACATCTATGAGACCCCTTAGAACTTGCAGTTTCTCCAGTCCATGTGCTTATGCTCAGTTTTTCTTCCTCTTCCTCCTCCTCCTCTGTGTCCTCTCCCTCTTCCATTTTCTCCTTCTTCTCTTGCCCACCTCTTGCTCCACCTTCCCTTTTATCTGTCCAATCATTCAAAGGGTAATGTACTCTTTTTTAATTGTATAATTAGTTTTTTGGTATCTAGATTTTTTTTTAATTCTTCATAAATTTTGAATATTAGCCATCTGTCAGATGTGGAGTTGGTGAAAATATTTTCCTATTTTGTAGGCTGTTACTTTGTCTTATTAACAGTATACTTTGCCATATATAAACTTCAGTTGCTTGAGGTTCTGTTTGTTAATTGTTGATCTTAGTTCCTGTCCTATTAATGTTCTGTTCAGGAAGTTGTCTCCTACACTACACTTTCTCTTCTAACAGATTCAGTGTATCTTTCTTTTATATATATATATATATATATATATATATATATATATATATATATATATTGATCTACTGGACTTGAGTCTTGTGCAGAGCGATATATATGGATTTATTTGCATTCTTTTGCATGCCAACATCCAGTGAGACTAGCATCACTTGTTGAAGATGCATTCTTTTTACCATTGTTAAAAGCAATTTCAATTGCTTCTTTGTCAAAAATCAAGTGTCCATAGATCAACCTGGCTATTTTTAATTCCAGCACCATATTACTTTTATTATGATAGCTCCATAATACACCTTTAAATCAAGGATGTTGATACTTCTTGAATTCTTTTACTGTACAAAATCGTTTTAGCTACCCTGGGGTTTTTGTTTTTTCCATTTGAAGTTCAGTAATTTACTTCCAGTGTCTGTAAAGAATTGTGTTGGAATTTTGATGGAGATTGCTTTGAATCTATACATTGATTTTTGTAAGATGGACATTCTTATTATGCTAATCCTACTGTTACATGAACATAGGACATCTTTCTATCTTTTGATAACTTCTTTAATTTCTTTCTTCAAAGATTGAAGTTATTGTCATAGAAGTCTTTTACTTGTTTGGTTATAGTAATCCCAAGATATTTTATATTATTTGTGCCTATTCTGAAGGGTGATGATTCCCTGATTTATTTCTCAGATTTGAATATAGGAGGGTTACGTTTTTGTTTTTTTTGTTTGTTTGTTTTTGTTTTTTTTTTTTTTGTAATCTTGCATCTAGTCATTTTCCTAAAGGTATTTATCAACTGTAGGAGATTCCTGGTACAAGTTCTGGGATCACTTATGTATTCTATCATATCATCTGCCAAATAGTCATACTCTGATTTCTTCTTTTCCAAGTTGCATCTATCTCCTCCATTTCCTTTACTTGTATCATCTGTAGCTAGAACTTCAAGTACTATATTGAATAGATATGGAGAGAGTGGGCAGCCTTTTCTTGTTCCTGATTTTAGAGGAGTTGCTCTGAATTTATCTCCATTTAACCTGATGTTGCCTATATGTTTGTTATGAATTGCTTTTAAGTATGTCCCTTGTATCCTTGATCTATCCAAGACTTTCATCATGAAGGCATGGTAGATTTTGTCAAAGGCCTTTTCAACATTTAATAAGATAATCATGTGGTTTATTTCTTTCAGTTTGTTTACACAGTAGATTGCACTGACAGATTTTCCTAGTCAACTATTTTTACATCTCTAAACCTTTTCCTGTGCCTAATTTAAACAAACTCTCTTTGCTCCTTCTAAGCCTGAGCTGGATATTAAATCCAAGGCCTCATTCATGTCTATTACTGAACTACATTCCCAGGCTTGCAAAATCTTGAACTTCATTGTTGGTATATATGCATAGGAATGCGTACATCATATTTAAGCTTATTCAGGGCATGGGGAGGGGAATTAAGAGGGCAGTAGAGTCAGAGAAAAGCAGAGAGAGGTAGAGAGAGAGGTAGGCCATGAGCACATGGAGAGGGGGGGAAGAGAGTAGGAAAGGGAAGGGGAATGGAAGAGCCAAGAGGGCAAGAGATAATCAAGAGAACAAGAGAGCAAGAGAGGGAGGATGGGGCAAGCAACTCATTTTATAGTGGGTCAGGCCTACCTGGCTGTTGTCAGGTAACTGTGGGGTGGAGTTTAGACAGAATGATAACAGTAGTAATACTAAATAAGTACCAAAAATGCCTATTTATATCAGAATTTGATTGACCCATATCAAAGTTAAAAAGCAAATACTGTGAACATCTTGAAAAGGAGTGTTTTATATTTATTTATTATTTACAGGGGCTGGAGGGTGAAACCCAACAGTAAGCATGAGTGGAATGAATGTGCTGGTCAGAGTACAACTTGTGTCTTAATTCTCTCCTTCCCCCAAGAGGACTCTGGGTATTGAACTCAGATAGTCAGGCTTGGTGGCAAGCACCTTTCTCCAATGAACCATCTCAATAACTCAACTACTTTTTAGAAATAAAGAGAGAATGAAAGAATGGAAGGAAGGAAGGAAGGAAGGAAGGAAGGAAGGAAGGAAGGAAGGAAGGAAGGAAGGAAAGGAAGATGAAACCAAGTTACTGAGAACTAAGCAATTTTCTCGTTGTCATAGCTGACTTCTGGTTTTATTCTGAAATATGGTTGTACTTTCATTTGATCAAGGCTATAAAAAGATAAGGTTTGTTTGTTTTTTTTTTACTAACCAGACACTATATTTATTCATAATATAATTTACCCAATAACTAGTTATCCTATTTCCATTTCCAGTGTGTTAGGGATATAGTGAACCACAAGATTTCATTGCTGTGAAAAGAATTTAATAGACAAGAACCACATGAGACAACCTGAGATGAGAGCTGTCCCTGAGAAAATGTCAGGAGCTGTTAGTTATAACAAGAATGTCTAAGCCAATATCCGCATGATTATTTTATCCAAAACTTGGAGCAGTGATTCTTGTGTAAAATCCTACCACTTGGGAGGTTGAGGCAGAAGACTCAGGAATTCAAGGTCATAGAGGCCAGTCTGGGTTATATGAGGTGCTGTCTCAAAAACCAAACCAAACCAAACCAAACCAAACCAAACCAAACCAAACCAAACCAAACAAAACAAAACAAACAAAAATAAGCCTGTCTATTCATGTTATTACTGGAAGAAATTATCTGCATTATTATTGGAAGAAAGGGACAAACCCGCACTTTTTACTATGGTCAACACGTTTACATCCTCCAGCTCCTGTAAATAGTAAACAAAAATAAAAACCCTTCTTTTAAAGATGTTAACAGTACTCACTTTATAATTTTCACTTGGACCAATAATACAACTAGGTACTTTTGGTACTTATTTGGTACTACTACTATTAAAAGTGTTATTATTTTGACAGAAATAAGTTGGACCTTTTACAAATCTTATTATGAAAAGTATTCTGTCCTACCCATTCTCCTCCTCCATGAAGAGCAGTGTGAGGCTATCAACAGACGTCTTAAACTTCTTTAGGCAGTAGTAACAGCAAAAAACCTCCTCTCCTCAAGTCACCTGCTTACCAAAGAAGCCCACAAGTTAACCTCAAGACAAGCAAAACATTCAAGTAACCATTTTAGAATAAAAATTAATACACTTATTATTTTACATTCAAATATATATACTCAAATTGATATTTATTTCTGGGTTTTTATTGAGATAAATAATTTAGGCTAAGATTATCATATGNAAAAAACCTCCTCTCCTCAAGTCACCTGCTTACCAAAGAAGCCCACAAGTTAACCTCAAGACAAGCAAAACATTCAAGTAACCATTTTAGAATAAAAATTAATACACTTATTATTTTACATTCAAATATATATACTCAAATTGATATTTATTTCTGGGTTTTTATTGAGATAAATAATTTAGGCTAAGATTATCATATGTAACATCCTTCCAAATAAACATACCTAAATAGCAAGTGTAAAATAATTCAGTCTGGTCCCTCTGTGAGTATTCTGATATTCTGGTGGAAATGAATTCTTGATACTCTGCTTTCCTGCTTCTATTCTTAATCACTTGGAGCTTGAGTAGTCATAAAGCATTTACCTTAGCAGAAATTGTCAAGGTTCCTGTTGACAATGCAGAACTGCCCCCACTCCCATTCTCCTCTGCTATCTTTTCTTGGCAGCAGCAAACGCCAAGGCCACCAGCTTCCTTTAGCCTTCCACACATTATCTAAGTCTCAGTTGTTCCCTTTGAACTCAATATTATGAAACTGTTGCTTTATTTCTAACACTATCATGGAATAAGAAAACCAAGAGAGAGAAGACACAAAAGGAATGGATAAAGAACTAAGAAATTGCTATTGAAGGAATAAATAGCAAGGGCTAGTAAAAAGTGAAGCACAAATATTAATTGTGGCCAGTTCTTTTAGAAACTGATCAAATATATATCACTTTCCAAAAATTATAAGGGTGTGTTATAAATTACTGTTTTTATTTTCTGTATCAATACCTAAACTTGAAAGAATTCTAGTTTTAATAAAGTTAGATTGTTCTCACTTCCCTCTTAAAAATCACCCAAAACTCACAGAGAATAAAAATATCAAATTCAAATTTCATGTTGATAAGTCTAGAAAATAAGTAAAATTCCCAGTTGGTCTGAACAGAAAAGCACCAGAATTATGAAGTTCAGGCAGGCAACCAATCCCCTAGAACATGGAATGGATCCTGCAGCCCACATTCTCAGAAAGATGATGGGGAAACATGTTCTTCCTTTTGCAGTGTTTTTTTCTAAGTGATTTCAAAACAGACAACTACTGCCATGGCCTTAGATAAAGGGCCTAGAGACCTTGTGGTGGGGACTTCACCATCATGTGGACAAAGTGGACAGAAAGGGAGTGGTAAGGGTATCTCTACCATCTCAGTATACTGAATCCTGAGCTCTCACATGTTTCCAGGAGTGTTCCATCAGTAAGGCAGTGACAGCAGGGACTTTCTGCCTTCCTGGGAAGCTACAAGGATACCCTCAATTCCAAACACTGTTGAAGAAAGTGCCTGCACAGGCTGCTGGGGCAATGTGACCCACGCATGCTATTCTGAGTCAGAAGCTTCACAAGTGAAAAGGGAATTATAAAATGTCACTGTGCTAATACTAGGGCAGCCTGGTTCCCTCACTTATAACATGTTGAAAGACAAACTTCAACCAACTAAGAGATGTCTGCAAACACCAGAGCTTACCTACAAGTGATAAATAATGGTTATCTTTATTGGTAGGAACTTAGTCAAATTTTAAAAAAAGTGGTGATAACAGTTAATGAAGAGAATCTATATAGTTGTTGAGTTTTGTTTTGTTTTTGTTTTGTTTATTTTTTTAAGTGATAGCTGAAACTAAAAAACAAAAGATTGAAATTTATGGTGAAATATGTTGATTCCCTCACATATGAATAACATTTAAAGATAAAACCATGTATATTTTATATCAGTTCAAATTAAAGGTCTATTTTTAGGATGAAAAAGACATGTACATCTTTAATAAAGTGACCAAAAAGGATACCAGTAGTATTTATATTCAATTTACATTCAGAATGTACTGATTGTAAACAGTCTTTGATAAAGGCAATAGAGTATGACATACAGTCTTTACTGCATTCCACACACATCATTACAATTTCTGTTCAAATATTCCAGTTGTTTAATATCTGGAAATTATTCAGCCATTGTTTATGTGATTATCAACATCATACATTTTGTTATTTTTAATTAATTAATTAATTAGTTAATTAATGGTTTTTCGAGACAGGGTTTCTCTGTAGCCCTGGCTGTCCTGGAACCCACTCTGTAGACCAGGCTGGCCTCAAACTCAGAAATCCGCCTGCCTCTGCCTCCCAACATTATATATTTTAAAGCATACTTATACCAAAAATGTCACCCAGAGGAACTGCTTGTTATGTTTCTTTTCAATTTTTTTTTCTTATATTTTCCCCACAATTCTACTAAATCTATATCATACTCTAAAACATACCCAGGAATAAGGCATTTATCTGTCTGTACTGAGTATGTTAAGCCTGACAGATAATATAGTTTCTGGTCCACACCAGAGGCTGCAGTCATCCTTCTTCCTCAAAACAGAATCAACAGCTACTGGTAAGCTGGAGTCTCTTGGGGCACGGCCTGAAAAGCTATTTTCTACAATATGGAGTAATTTAAAGTAGACCGTAGCCTCATATGAACAGATAGTTTTAAAATTCCATTGATAAGATTCTTTGCTCATAAGTAAATACTTTCCATCTTTTGAAACTTTTCCCTAATTAAATCATGAGTATTTTCTTCTACTTTCTTAGTTTAGTGTTGTCAAACTAGCCAGGCATGATAACAAATATTTGTATTCCCAGCACTTGGGAGGCAGAGGGAAGCAGCTCACTGTGAACTTGAGGCTAGCGTGGCCTACATAGCAAGTTGTAGGCCAGCAAGAGTTACATAGAGACTTCCTGAAAAAAACAAAACCAAAATGCTATAGATATTTTTTTTGGATTTGTTTATTTTATGTGTATGAGTGTTTTGCATGTATGTATGTATGTATGTACGTATGTATGTATGTATGTATGTATGTATGTATGTGCACTACATAAACTGGTGCCAACAAAAGTCAGAAGAGGGCATGAGATCCCCTGGAACTGGAGTTATAGAAAATTAAGAGCTGTCATTTGGTTACTGAGACCTGAATGTGGTCCACTGTAAGAGGAGCAATTGATCTTATCTCCTAAACCATTTTAGGTCTTATTTTAATTCTAAAATAAATTGAGTCATATTATCCCTAGTATTTTGTTATGCTAATGAGATTTGGAATTTAATCTAGACAAAACATTATCAAATTAGTTTAGAAAAAAAAATTACTTAGACTTCAACAAAATTTGATATATCCAACCCAAAACTAAACAAAAGGCCTGGTAAGGACCAGTAAAAGCTGTATTTTAAGGTTAATCTCAGTTTTGTTTATTTTGTTTTTCTAGTAAAATCAATAGTACATTCCATGATCACATAAATAAGTTCTAGGAAAGTAGAGAAGTAGTTGAACTGTTTTTCATACTTTTGAAGATGAGAGACAGTCTTATTATTTTGTGAAAAAATCTGGGAGATCTTTTTTTTTAGTATTTTTTATTAGATATTTTCTTAATTTACATTTCAAATGCTATTCTGAATGTCCCCTCCCCCTCCCCCCTCCCTGCTCCCCTGTCTACCCACTCCCACTTCTTGGCCCTGGCGTTCCCCTGTATTGGGGCATATAAAGATTGCAGTACCAAGGGGCCTCTCTTCCCAATGATGACCGACTAGGCCATCTTCTGCTACATATGGAGCTAGAGACACTAGTTCTGGGGGTTAAAGCTCACCTCCTAGTTGGTTGGAGAATCTTGGTGATAGAAACTGTTGAACCTAGAGCTATTACCAGGGTTATCTGCTCCAGCCACTTACCTTTTCAGTGTTATAATGTTGACACTGATAAAAGTTTGAGTTATCTGTCTGACCAGCTCAAAAAGTACTGTAAGAGAAAAACTCTCCTTTCTTCCAGTCAAAACAGCCAAGTCTCACTGCAGACATCAAAGCAATGAAGATGAACACCTACACCTTTCTTGTTATATAATGAGTTAGCAAAGCCCTAGGTTTATTATAATGGTTGAATTTGTTGGGGGACTTGGGCTGATTCCATTTTTCTGTTTTAATGATGTACTCTTTCAATAAGGAGGACAAAATGGCAGCTATCTTGACAGTTCTACCACACTCACTCTCATGAAACTTTTCTGGGATATGTGGGAACTCTGGTAATCTTAGCAGCAAAATGCTTTTTTTAAAAAAAAAATGAAAATAGATTCTTTTCTCTTAAAATATATCCTGATTATAGTTTCCCACCCCTGCCTTCATTCCAGATCTTCTCCCTTTCTGTCTCTTGTTAGAAAAGGATTCTCAGAGATAACAACCAAACATAACAAAATAAAATATAGTAAGATGAAGCAGAAACTTTCATGTCAAAAGTGGCCACAACAATCCAACAGGAGGAAAAGAATCCCAAGAGTATGCTAAAGAGCTAGAGGCCCACTCAATCCCATAGACAGGTGTCCAATAAAAATACTAAGCTAAATCTGTAATATATCCACAGAGGACCAGGTGTACATCCATGTAGAGCCAGTGCTTATTACTTCAGTCTCTCTGTTCTCATATGTCTGCTTTGTTGATTCAAAGGCCCTTGTTCTTCTGGTGTCCTCCATTCCCTCTGACTTGCAATCTTTCTACCTCCTTTTCTTCAGGACTTCCTGGGATCTGAGATTTGATGGTGATCCCCCATTTAGACTGTCTCTCTGCATAATATCTGCCTGTGGTTCTCTGCATCTGTTTCTCTCTGCTGCTGGAGATCATATCATCATCTCTCTGATGATGACTAGATAAAACACTGGTCTATGAGTATAGCAGAAAACCATTAGGAATTATTTAATTGTTTGGCTTTACCATAGGTCTCTGGGCTATCTAGTCTCTGGCTCTTGGTCACCTAAGCCATCCTGGACGTGGGCTCCTTCTTGTGGAGTAGGCCTGAAGTCAAATCAGACTTTGGGTGGTTATTGCCACAAGTTCTGTACCACTGTGGCCCTACCATATTATGCAGAAAGGACAGGTTGTAGGTCAAAGGTTTTTGTGGCTAGGTTGGTGTCCAAGTTTCTCTTTCAGTAGCCTGCAGAGTATCATTTTTACACCAAAGAGATTAGAACATAGGGGTGAAGGTGCCATGCAGGCACCAACTCAATTTTTCCATGCTCACTGAGTTGTGTGGATGTTGTCCTCAGCAATGGGCCCCACTGTCAGTTTTCAAAGAGCAACCCTATGTCTTGGCATCATCCTGGGCTGTTTGGGAATTTCCGTGGTCCATGTTCCCCCTTGGCCAACAATTCAACTGAATGCCACTCAGTCCTCCAACTGAAAGCCTTCCCTGGCTATAAGAGATGAACAGTTGAGACTTCATATTTCTCATTACAAAGAGTCCTCATTAGGATCACCTTTATAGACTCCAGTAACTACCTACTGCAGTGGGATTTCACATAATCACTCAATTTCCCCTAATTCTAAACACCCACCCCTGTACTCTCTCCATCCATCCTATCTTGACCTGATCCCTCCTACTCCTGTCCCTACCTGCCCCCATCCACCTGCAAAATCGATTTTAATTCCTCTCCCCAGAAAGATCTGTGCATTACCCCCAGACCCCTTCTTTACCTAACCCCTATAGGTAGTAGCATTGTAGCTTGCTTATTAATTTATTGATTAATATCCACTTTTAAGTGAATAGATACCATATTTGTCCATCTGAGTCTATGTTACCTCACTCTGGATTTTTTTTTAATCCATTTGTCTTAACATTTCATGATGTCATTTTTAACTGCTAGTACTACGTTGTATAGATGTACCACATTTTCTTTATCCATTTTTCTGATGACGGACATCTAGGTTGTTTCCAATTTCTGGATATTATGAATAAAGATGCAATGAATGTTTTGAGCAAGTGTCCTTGTGGTAAGACAGACTACCCTTTAGGTATATGCCCAAGATTAGTATATCTTGGTCTTGAAGTAGATTGATTCCCAACTTTCTGAGAAATCATACTGATTTCCAAAGTGGCTGTACAAGTTTACACTCCCACCAGTGATGGAGGATGCTTCACAGCCTGGCCAGCATGAGCTGCCATTTGTGGTCTTAGCCATTCTAACAGGGGTAAGACGGAACCTCCCAGACACAGAAAGACAAACAGAATCAGTGCCTTATTCATACGTCATCAGAGCATTTTCCTCCGGGAGCTGATGGGATTGAAAGAGAGACCCACAGACAGGCATTATGCAAAGGGAAATTCCCGGACATTTTGTGTCAGGATATTTTTAGCTTTAACGTTTTCTTTGATTGGTATATCCAGTTCTTCAAGTGTATCTCCAGTGTCTGAGATTCTGTCTTCCATTGCTAGTATTCTGTTGGTGAAGCTTACCTCTGTAGTTCCTGTTCAAATTCTGAATCATTTCCAGAATTCCCTCAGTTTGAATTTTCCTTATGGCCTGCCTCTGCCTCCCAAGTGCTGGGATTAAAGGCACATGCCACCATGCCCGGCATGGCTTCCATTTCTACTTTCAGGTCTTAAGCTATTTTATTTGTTTCCTTCAACCATTTGTTTTTTCTTGCATTTCTTTAAGGGATTTATTCATTTCCCCCAATTGTTTGTCTTTTCTTGGATATCTTTGAGTGATTTATTTATTTCTTCCAATTGTTTGTATTTTCCTAGGTTTCTTTAAGGGGTTTATCCATTTCCTCTTTAAGGACCTCTCTCATTTTCATATAGTTGGTTTTATGATCTTTTTTTTTTTTTTTGTACTTAAGCTATGTTAGGATAATCAGGCCCCACTGTAGTTATATCTTTAACCTACCTCCTGGAAGATAAGTTTGCTCTAATGGAGACAAATTGCCTATGTTTTTTATTGGTTTTGTTCTTATGTTTGTGTTTAGACATCTGGTTTGGGGATGATGTTAGGTCTAGGTGCTGATTTCTGGCTCTGTCTTTGTTGGGTGGGTGTTTTTTTCCTTCTTTTCTGTTCCTTCTCTGGATTTTTGAAGAGAGTGATGGCTGTGTGCTGCCTGCTTTCCTGGCCTGTTCATATGGTGTATTCATAGGGAATGCCTGCTGGTATTGGAGGATGGGGTACAGTGAAGTGGGGGGGAGGTTTCCAAGGGATGTATGTGGGATAGACAGCAGACACGGACAGAGGAGAGAAGAACATCTAGCTGGTGATCTGTTGTAGCACTAGGAACTAGACTAAGGGATTGCTTCTAGGGAAACAGAAAGAGAAAAGTGTGGAAGCCTACCTGGTTTTCTAGCAGAACACAAAATACTTATATTTTTTTAATTTCAAAAATCACTACAAGTAAACAGGAAGTAGTTAGCTGAGAGGATAGGTTAATGGCATAGTCTATTATTAGTATGCATGAGGTACTGCATTCTGTTCCCTGCATGAAAGAACAACGATTTAACAGAGAGACAAGGGAAGGAACAGTAATATTTAATAATTTGCCTATGCTCTTGAATAATCATGCTTTCAAGATTGATACTTTTACTCGTCATAGGGTAATAACTATCATTTTAGAAAAACCTGGTCAATGTACATGTATAAAGCATAACATTTATAACAAAGACATATGAATAGATTTCAAATTGACAACCAGGAAAAAAAACAGAATGTGCTTTCAAATTCTTTTATAGTAAAATTCCTATAATATGAGATACAGGAGATCTGCACAAAATGTTTCTGTTCATGAATAAGATCCAGGGCTTTCAAGCACATCAGTGAATACAAGAAACATCTGTACTCTCCACCTTTACAATTTTACTGTGTTCTTCACATAAATCTACATGTGACTAAAATGGAGTCAAACTACATATTTACAAAAATGTAGATGAAAACTAGTACAATATAAATAAGGGCTATAGACTCTAGCCACACTGGTTTCATCTTGATATTGTGGGTTAGCTTCAGCTTCAGTGTTACAGTGGAGAACACCAAGTCCCTGGTTGAAGGATTTCTTTCTTTTAACGCTGCATATGAATTACTTTGCATGGATAAACAACCACCTGAAAGTAGAAGGTTTTGTTTTTTGGTTTTCTTTTGTTGGTTTGTTCTGTTTTTAATTCCCTACCTTTGGGAGTTTATATTCTAACACTTTAAAAATAATAAACACAGTAAGTAAATTATGCCATAGGTTGCAAATTAAATATCATATAAAAATAGTCCTGGGCATGAGAAGCAAAAATAGCCTGGGTTTACTTTCAGTATGCATTATGTGCATGTGTGAAATTGTCAAAGAACAAGTTTGTTTAATAAAATAATAAAAGGAGGTTGCTGTTTGCCTGAGAGAAGTAGCTTTTGCATAGCCTGTAAGGCAAAAATGAGTATATTTGAAGAAGAATGGGACAAGGGGCTGCACAGAAGAGAGCAGCTGAGAGTGTGCCTGGATGAAGTCACCAAAGGTTTGAATAAGACTATATCATGTGCATACCTCTGGCTCCTGAGTTGAAAGCTGAACGTGAAAGAGAAAGAGTGGAAGCAGAGAACCATGAGGAGGCTACTGCAGACCTCCAGAAGAGGCCGAAGAGCCTGGGATAGCAACCCTAATGATAGTCAGGACAAAACCTAGCAGTCTACTGCTGTGCGCATCTTCTGTAGCACACCAGTGCCTAAGGTAGCAATCATCAGCTCTACAAACACAATGTATCTCCAAGAAGCAGATTATACAATGCATAATTTGCATGAATTACAGGATGTGCTCTTCATAACAGGAAATTACAAAGGCCTCATTTGTAAATTCTAAGTCTTAATGAAACACATTAGCACATAATAAAAGCCTGCCATATCTGACTGAGAGAGCTGCTACCACTGTTGCACCTGCCCTGCCTGTTGGAGGCAGAAGGGGGCTCCATGCCTGGCTCCCCTTTTCTTGCATGACTGAGGGAAGCATCCTGGGTCAGGACCACTGGCAGGGTAACTCTGGCTCCCTCTGGTGACTATGAACAGGAGGACCAACAAGAAACCTAATTCCTCAGCTCTGAGTAGTTAAGGAAGAAAGGGGTTTTCTTCCTCTCTCTTTTATCCAAATAATTGATAACCAAAGTATCCAAGTTTAAAGTATGTCAAGACATAGATTCCTACTTTGCCTATGTAAAAATCAAATGTTCTCAGTAACTGAATAATTATCTCTCCTGGGCCCCTTCTGAATTGCATGAACTATGGTTTCTCTATCTCTCATCTCATTTGAGTTTATTACAGGTATTTTACTGACCATTTACCTACATAATAATACCTCTAATATCTTTGCTGTGTCTGCTAAATAAAAGAACCAGGAAATGAATCTCCTTAGTTTTTCAAAGCAACGTTCCTTTTTTTTTTTTTTTTTTTTTTTTTTTAACATGTCTGACCCTGAAGTTCTGCCAGCCAGGCAGGAAAGTTTAGTGCAATTAAACATGAGTCAGACTGCAGCAGAAGCCTATGCGCTGTGTGCTAGAGGAAACAGACAACCCCTCCCTAGCAGCAGCAGAGTCTCTCGTGAAAACATCAAGCCGCTTCTAGTCTCTTCTTGGCAGCACACTGACAATGGATGTATTTACTCATCAGATCCATCTATGAAAATAAAATAGTCCATCCCTTTACTTCTATGTACTTCTCATTTATCATCACTCCAGCTCAAGCTCCTGTGTGCCTTTTCACAGACAGCAAAACCAGCAGGGAATGCTGCCCATGAGAACATCCCCTTCTTCCCAAAGCCTGCACAGAAAGGATGAGGGTAGAGTTGCAGGCTACAGAAGGGAGATGAAGACCTGGCCTTTGCCTCTGGCTCTGTCAAAAAATCAGTATCTGAATTAAAAGAATCCATTAAAAGAATGCCTATCTGTAACTCCTTAAACTTTGTAGAAATTTTTATATATTAAAAATGACTGGAATGCGAAACATTTATTTTGTATTTTTAAGTCATCTTTGTGGTTTTGATTTTGCTTTGAGACAGGACCTGCTATGGAACCTAGTCTGGCCTTAGACTCAAGGCAATCCACTTGTCTCAGCCCTGACTAGTGCCAAAATTGACGTGTACCTCCATGTCCAGCTGGCAAATTACTTATTAACTTAAAATGATATTGTATTTTATCACAATAAGAGTAATATTGGCTCTTAATTTAGGACACTAAAAAATGTTATAGCATTTAAACACATATTACATTATCCATATTTGCAACAATTCCTCAAGCACATTTAGGTATCATGAAGCTAATATCATTATCCAAACACTTGTTATAGAAAGAGCCTGTCCAGCTCCTGGTATTGAAGATAAAATTAGGCCATGAAATTTCTCAATTTTAAAATTATCAAAAGAGGAAAAACAACCTTGTTGCTGCTTTTCTCAATTAATTTTATTTCTAATCAGTGCAGGAAAATTTTATTTCTCTGTCTAATTAAATATTTGACGATTAAGTGACCCACACTTTGTTATGTCACTGAACAATGCTTTTCTCTCCACTGTATAATAATGCTTTTCTCCTTCATTGCTGAGCTTATAAATTAACCCTTTCCAGGAAAAAGCCCTCAATTCTTACCACCAACTCAGTTCAATCAAAATTAAGCCACTGCACAAACCTGCTGCTGGTTGCTTTTTTTAAATAGACTCATGTGACATGTTTCTCAGTCCTGAAAGGACACAGTTTCTAAATGGTAGGTTAGAAACAGTGGTCCACTTTCCCCTCCATCATGCAACCCAACCACTCTCTCTTGTCTCTGTAGGAGCCTTCCTTACTCTTGCCTTCTAACCTTGCCTATCATTCCCAGATGGGGAATCTATCCACGCACTCTTCTGGTCACTTCTTGCATCATATCAATTTTCTTCTTACCGTCTACAATTATGGGGAATTTGCAATTGATAATGAAGATGCTTACATATTTGTTTATTCTTCTTCGTCATTTTTATAAGTATTTCACAGACAAATGAATAACGAGCTAGATCTGTAGGACTGGTTTTAATGCAGATACCGTTCCATGTGAGAGACGCACTGGGAAGCAACTGCTGTTAACTTTGAATCTTCTGATTCCTCAGCACGCTCTTCTGCACATACAGAGCTCGTACAGAGAGTCAGTGTGGGGTGCTCCTGACCATCATGTGACCTTTATTGCACTAGTCTATCAGTCTACTTTATTACCTACCTATAGATACATTGTTTGCACAATTCCTCTAAAATAAACTACACATTCATCTCTTTAAACACCACCACACAAATTAGCAGGCTTAACAGCACAGTGGGTTCTTCACTTTTCCTACATACTAGCTTTCCAGTTTCTAGAATTCTTTACAAACAACAAAACCAGAGGCCACTAGTCAAAATAATGCAGATAAAATACTCCAAGATTCTGTACACAAAAATTACTCTAGTCAAAGTTGAAAAAGAAGCAACAATGGTACCTAGAGATTATCTCTTATTTGTCTTTGCATAAAACATCTCCAAGGAAACTTGATAAATGAGTTACAGTGAGGTTTATTTTTTTTCATTTACTGCAAATGCCATAGGGCAAGGGTGCAGTTGAAGAAGAGAAAAATGTGAAAAGCTGTTTTGAAAAAAAACCTAGAGTAGTCCAATTAAACTCCCACTGTCTCTGGGTTATACTCAGTCTGTGGGTCATAGATAGCAAACAAGACCAAAATTCTACACTACTCTTTTGTATCTCTTACCCCAGAAATTTTGGCAAACTACTAGACAGATTTTTTTTTCAAAAACAAACAAACAAACAAACAAACAATGTAAAGAATAAATTTATTTAGCCAAAATGAATGATGATTCTTTCATTCAAAAATGAACGAGACTCACATCTAATGACAATACCCCTCTGTCAACATACATTTTAATCCACAGGTTATATTCATATATGTGCATGTTTGTGTGTATGTGCCTGTGTGTTTGTGTGTATATGTGTGTGTATCATATACATGAATATATACACAAACTGAAGAGAAGAGAGAGAGATTGCCATCTGCAGCACCCTAGAGACTCAACCTATAGTTCTATCGCAAGTTCAAGTACCTAAGAACTAGAAAGGTTATAATGTAAGTTCCAGTTTACTTGAGTACCTGATTGAATGCTGAAGATGATTGTGTCTCATCTTACCAACTGGCAGAGAAAGAAACCACTTCATTTGGGTCAGCCTGTAAGAGCCCCTTCAAGATACCCACAGACTGGATAAGGCCAAACTATATTCCCCAGAAAAATCCACTTTCCTTCTTTTCATTAATACATTTTCAAACATGACACTTGCCATCCTTTGTCCTGTTGAACACTTTGATGTGCACCTATAGTATATATATATATATATATATATATATATATATATATATATATATATATAAACACATACAGAGAGGAAAGTGACATGTAAGATGGCATATGATAAATAGCAATCAGTTACATGGATTAAATTAATAATTGCTATGCATATCTTCTTTAGACTTAACAATCTGAGGACATCAGCTAAAATATATAGTGAGGTCATTACGTTCATTCTCATGCCATTGGGAGAGTCAAATCTCCCAAGTTCTCAGTTCTGTGTGGCTCAATGTTCTCATTGTGGCTTACTGGACCAGGGATCCTGAACCAGGATTGCCAACATGGACATTATTGTGACCACTTAAGCTTTCACGACTCTGCACAAACTATTTGTAGTGTTCTCGTGAAATTCGGGCCTCTGATAACATTCTCTCATACTTGTGATGCTAGTCTGTTAGAGACTAGTCTTCTAGGTTGTGTTTACAATGACATCTGCATATATAAAGGCTTTATCTTCTGGCATTCTTTATGATATTTCTTTATTGGTAGCATATATGAGTTTATTTACTTTTTTCTACTTAAGGAATATTGTGTAACAGTTTTGTCTGACATTGAAACATTAAATCCCAGGGAATCTCCTTAAACAGGAAGGTAAACAACTCAAAAATAACTCAAGAATGTCCCTGAAAGTGACCATATTCACCAGGTCCTTCCTTACCAGGCTAAGCAATGAAAGCTGAGACTCCTCCTCAGATGAAGGGGCAAAGAAGACTCAGAAAAGCAAAGCTGCAAAGTCTCTTGAGATCTGACCAGCTGCCTGGAAGAAGTAGAAACCAGCCGAGCTTCCTGGATGAGGTTTGGACCAACTGGAGTCACTTGGAAAGGACACTCTCCAACTTGTCCAGCTGCTTGTAGGCTATGCATTGCCCTAGGTTCCCAGCTTTTGTGAGCTGTACCCTGTGCTGTGGTGGGCTTTGATGATTCAGATGTCTTTGACTCATTCTGCTCCTGTCACTCTTTATTCCAGTAAAACTCAATGTCCATAAATTTGGACTTTCTTGTTGTCTGTACTTTGATCTGTCCTGGGATCTCTACCTGAAGTTAGTGGATGTGTGTACTTCACCTTCCCAGGAAAAAAATTTGTCACACAACAATAGGGCTAGCAAAATGGCTGTGTGGATAAGAGTACTGGATGCTCTCCTAGAGGACCTGGGTTACATTCTTAGCATACACAAAATGGCTCACAAACATCTATAGATGTACCAGAAGTTCTGACACCCTTTTCTGGCCTCTGTAAGGACCAGCTATGCTCATAGTACAGAGATAAAACACACATACACATAAAGTAATTTTAAATTTAGTTGCTTATAAAAATTTTCACTAAAATGTGGATATTAATTTTTTCCAATATTGCTTGCTATACTACAACCACAAAAATCTCAAAATTTGAGAAAAGGAAGCATTTATTTTTACAGTGGCCTGTGAATCCCCTGGACCAGCTCTACTCCACAAGCCCTCAGTTCTCCAATGACCCCTCGGGATGTGAAAGGCAGCAAGCACTACTCAGACCTATGCTGTAATATATTAGGTTGGATAAAAGCCTATGGGATAAAATAGCCAGACAGTGGCTGGAGAGATAGCTCAGCATCAGTGCTCTCCTTCCGAAGTATGCGAGTTCAGTTCTGAGCATCCACATTGCTTACAACTGTCTGCAACTCAAACTCCAGGGAGCTGGAAGCTCTCTTTTTCCTCCCTCATCAGTAACTGGACACATGTGACATATACTCATAGAGATATATAACTAAAAATCAAATATAAAATTTAAAAAAATCAAGTCACAGTCCAGTTGAAAGTCAGTGGGATATGGAAGCACATCTGTCTGTAGAAGAAACCGAGGCTACAGTCCAAGAAAGTGGAGGCAGAAAGGGTAGTAAACCATGCTCAGCAATCTAATTCAACCTGCCACATTTCCTAACTCCATCAGTTGATATAGTGTTTTACAGAAAATAAGAGCAGGTACAATTCAGAGATTGATATGCACTTTATATATAGCATCCCCTTTAATCTATATAACCATTCTATAGGTAAATCATTATGACAAGTGGCAAATTGCAGTTTAGAGAGCCTTAAATGACTTGCCCCATAATGCACAGCTAGCAAGTGTTTGAGCAAGATGTAATCTCTGTCTACATCTGTGTGAGAAAAGAAGCATTGTGAATAACACTAAAGATAAAGTTGTTTGTTTTTCAAATGATAAGAAACTTAACTCAACCCTGCAAGGTGGGGGGAGCTGACGTGTTTTCTGGCTACATTTCAAAATGTGGACAGAAATAGGAAAGCGAGACACTTCGACATGCATCCCCTTCCTGAATGTGGGGTCTCGCTGAATATGGGGCTGGATTATCTGAAATACTCTTTTCTGAGAAGCAAGAGAGTGCATTTGCAACGTTCACGGTTTATCCCTTATTTACTTGTGAACAGAGAACAAACATCTACAAAGGTGAACATGAAGTTCTGAGGAGGTGACTTCCCAGCCTTGTCACTCATAGAGATTCAAGGAGTGTGATCACTAGACCACCCTGATGCAGGGACCAACTCTGCCATCACAGAAGGCAAGTGTGGCTTCTGATTGGTCTCTCACTCAGGAAAGCTAGTGAGTAGCAATGCTCCGCTCCACAAAAGAAACAGACAGCCGCTGCATGAAGATCACTAAATTGTAATAATAATTTAGAATGTTAATTTCAAATTATTTCAAGTGTTCAGTTTTCTTTCTCCAATGTTTGAAAGTAAGTTTTCTTTCAAAGCCATGTTCCATGTATTTATTTGATTCCGAGCAGTAAAGTCTGTTGCAATAAATCTCCAACCCAAATATGCTCTGGCAACGAAAACACAACTCAATTAATATGAATATATGCTGTGTGCCTAGATTGGGCAGATCTACCACTACCATTTTCCACATCTATGAGAACCCTTATAACTTGTGGTTTCTCCAGGCCACGTGCTTCTGCTCTGCTTTTCTTCTTCCTCTTCCTATGCATCCTCTCTCTCTCTCTCTCTCTCTCTCTCTCTCTCTCTCTCTCCCTCAACCTTCTGCTCCACCTTCCCTTTTATTTGCTCAATCATCAGCTCTCCTTTATTTTACAAAATAAGATGGGAAGCAGGTTTACAGGAAATCACCTGAGTGCTGACTCATTCCTTGTTTGCAACCCCTCACAGGAGAACAGAATTAACATCAAATATAATTAGCCCCAGGGCTATCCACAACAGAAGTCTTTGAGAATCTGTCTAGGTTCTGTATGTTTTACTAATCGATTCTGGATTTGCATCATGAATCAAATATTCTTTTGTTTACCCATAGCAGTAAAACATAGCAAAGCTGAAGGAAGATGATTTGATGATGGAAGGGGAATCTCAGGCATGAGAGCCTGTGAGGAGATACTTGTTTGGCTTCTATTTTCTGCTGATCCAACAGGTCAAGCTGTGTACAACACATGTGTGAGAGCCACAGTGGCCTCCATGGAGCGGAAAGGCAGGCATGTGCTCATGCTCACATTAAACTCCACCTGCATTATGAATGTCTCTGCATGGAATCAGTAAAAGAAAGCTGCATGCAAATCCACAGTCATCAGGTAAGGTGGACCAGGAGTTAGAGACAGAATTCCTATTTGAGAAACGGACTCCAAGCACTGAGCAACTCATTTCACACCTCTAAGACACGGGTCTTTAAAATGAAGGTAAATATAATAATAAGCAACTTACAGAACTCTTGTGAAATATGAAATACCTATGGGATGGAGATAGGCACCTATAATCCAGGGCTGAAGATTTAGTGTCACAATTATTGCAGCCATTGGTTTTTAATTTTACCTTTTAGTTTGTCAAGAATTTCATATATGTACATAATGTGTTTTGATTAAGTATATCCTCCATCTTTTCCACTTCATGTCTTTCCCTTTTCCCTGACATTTTGCCTTCCAATTTTATTTGCTTTTGTAAAACTCTCCGAAGCTACTTAAAACTTCTACTATGTACGATGGAGTTGAACCACTGAATGGAGCCTGGACACGACTCAGATACCTTGCTATCTCATGACTCAGATACCTGAAAAACAAAAACAAAAACAAAAAAACAAAACAAAACAAAACAAAAAACTAACCTTGGCTCCCCTAGAAACTTCCAAATTTGCAATATCTCCTCAACCAGGTGTGAGACTTGATAAGTCCCTCCCCTAGACATCTGAGAATTTTGGAGGGCTTGATCTTACAAGTGTGATGACTTTATGAGTGCACCAGCCCTGTCAAGATCAGCAATCCTGTTTCACTTCAGGTGTTAACTACTTCTAGCTCTTGGAATCTTTCTGACCTATCTTAAATCTTGGGATACGAGGTTGTCCAATTTAAAGCTGAGCATTCCTCTCTTATTCTCTGAATGTTGACTAGTTGGGGGTTCTCTGGATGAATCGCCATACAATGGACACACACACAAAGAAAGAAAGAAAGAAAGAAAGAAAGAAAGAAAGAAAGAAAGAAAGAAAGAAAAAAAAAGAAAGAAAGAGAGAAAGGAAGAGAAAAACAAAAACAAAATCTTCATAATTAGAGTTGAAAGATGGATTCATCTATGGGTATAAAGTAAAAAATTTAGGGGAAGTTTACAATTCTGTCTGTTTAGCTCAAGTAATATTTATTATTATTATTACCATCATCATCAACATCATTATTTCTCCTCTATGGTCTCTGACCTAGGTTACCATGGGGTTTATTCAGTTAGTAATATCAGGTATGAATTCTATCTTGTGGAGCAGACCTTAAATCCAATTAGAAAGTGGCTTTTTTCTCCCATCGCATCCATGCCATTGAGTCGAGTCATTAGTGAAGCCTGCTCCGTATACAAGTAGGTAACACTGTTCATGGCTTTCCCCTTTCCAGTCCAACCCTGCTCAAGTGGCACCCACTGAAACCACATTCCAGCACTTTAAAGCTAGCCAGCTGGGATGAAGATTAAAGTCAGTACCACAATTATTTTTCCATGTCCTCTGACTTCAGCATGTGTTGTCATCAGGAATAAAATCATACTATCAAATTCTGGATTTTATCAAGAGCAATGGCGATGGGCTGTAAAGTTTATTAAAATTTTCCATGGCAAACCATTGATCAGTAACTCCAAAACAAGTAAGCCATACCTAGCCCTGGGCTTTTTATTTGAAAACCTATAGAGAGTTTTTCCTCCCTCCCTCCCTTTCCTTCTTTCTTACCCCCTACCCCCTTCCCTCCCTCCTAATCTTCCTGCTTCTCTGTTGTAGAATAATTCTCCTTAAACTCCTTTTACATGTATATATGTATGTATTTTAGGAAGCTGCTACAGTATTACATCTTTATATTTTTTCAAAGGTCTTTAATGCTAGTTATACCTCCCATACTCCCACAACTCTTCTCTCCTTTTTCTCCAACCCCTTCAGATCCATTATTCCCTTTCCCACATGTGTTCTATCTCTTATCCCTTGAAATGCACTTCCCTGACCCATTACTAGTTACATAATATCTATGAATACTCTTTAAAACACATATATATCTACTCAAAGCTACTATACACATATGAGAGAGAAAAGTAGTATTATATCTTTCTGATTAACTCAGAGTGAGGATTCCAAGCCCCACTCATTTTTCTGTGAATTTAATTTTACAACCAAAGAGTACCATATTATGTATTTGTGCCATGTTCTTTTTTTTCTCCAACTTTTATTAGATATTTTCTTCATTTACATTTTGAGTTTTATCCAGCAAGTTCCCCATACCCTCCCCCCTCCCGGCCCTGCTCCCCTACCCACCTGCTCCCACATCTTGGCCCTGGAGTTCCCCTGTACTGGGGCATATAAAGTCTGCCTGACCAAGGGGCCTCTCTTCCCAATGATTATCCATTCATCAGTTGATGAATCCACTAGTCTGTTTCCACTTGTTGATATTATGTATGAATAAAGAGTAGCAATGGAGCTGGTGAGATGGCTCAATGGGTAAGAGCACTGACTGCTCTTCCGAAGGTCCTGAGTTCAAATCCCAACAACCACATGGTGGCTCACAACCATCCGTAATGAGATCTGACGCCCCCTTCTGATGCATCTGAAGACAGCTACAGTGTACTTAGATATAATAATAAATAAATCTTAAAAAAAAAAAAAGGAGCAGCAATGAACACAGATGAACAAGTGTTCTCTCCTGTAAGGTAGAGAATCCTTTGAGATATACTCAGGAGTAATAAAACGGCATGATATAGTGAATCTGTTTCCAGCTTTCAGAGGCACTTCATACTAAGCTCTGCACTGGCTATACCAATATCCACTCCCATCAAAAGTGAATAGATGTTCTACTTCTCTTATATCCACACCAGCATTTGTTGTCTCTTGTCTTTTTTGAGCTTACTCACCTTGACTTGAGTAAGATAAAATCTTTAAAAAAAATGAATTTGTATCTCCTCAATATAAAACGTTGAACAGGTTTTTAAAAATAGTTCTCAGTCATTTTTATTTCCTCTTTGGAGGACTCTTTGTTTAGTTCCATTTCTCAATTTTTAATTGACTTGTTTGTTTTCTTGTTGGTTGCTCTCTCTCTCTCTCTCTCTCTCTCTCTCTCTCTCTCTCCTCCATCTCAGTTTAATTCATCTTCTATCAAGGCAGTGTTCAGGAGATGACTAAGTCTTAGTGGGTTTGAGATGCCCAGTTTCCACTATGGAACTGTTACAGTAGGTTGCTGGGCAATGTGGGTGGGCCTAAGCATAGGATACCCATGTACAGAAACCTATGTGGGCTAGGTTCCTCAAGTAAAATTCCTGAGAGCTGTAGATGGCCCAATGCTGGAGTCTATGATCCTTAATTTTTATGAGTTTGTGTGTGTGCCTCTTTGTCTGTCTGTGCCCCATATCTATGAAGGTATCTCCAAAGACTAGAAAAGGCCGTAGGATCCTCTAGACCTGCACTACTCAGTGGTAGTCAGCTGACTGATGTGAGTGATAGAATGCAAACCTGAGACTTCTACAAGAGAAGTGAGTGATCTTAACCATAGGGCCATCCAGCTCTGATGTCATGTTCTTAAAAAGAAAAATGTACAGAGTAAGAGTGTTGGGGAATGAAGTTGCAGCTGAAACAAGATGAGCCATGATTTGTTAATTGTTGAGAAAATACTCCACATGTTTTAGTTTTAATTTCTGTGTTAAAAAAAAAAGTTCCTTGAGACCACTTAGATTCCAACAAGTCTGAAATGGCTCTGTGTGTGTGTGTGTGTGTGTGTGTGTGTGTGTGTGTGTGTGTGTGTGTGTGTGTGTGTGTGTGTGTGTGTGTGTGTGGTGTGAACAAATCCCAGCAAGAAAGAACTACTGTAGGAAAGGAGCTGACTTACATGGAGAAGTGAAGGAGGGGATGTAAAAGTGTATTGCAAGCAGAACTCAACAGCAAAGAGGGAAAACAGAGCATGAAGTGTGCATCTTTTATTTGGTTGGTGTTGCTTGACACAGGTGTAATATTTAGATAATTTCCATCCCTTGATATATTCCATTAAGTCCTAAACAACCATTTTTCAGTGGTTCACTTTTATAATTATTAAAATAAACCCCAAAGTTCAGTAAAAATTATTCCTTCTACTTAGAGCGTTGTACTATGAAAACAGCATTATAAAATCTATAAACACAAAAATGTCATTAAGAAATAAAAATGGATCATTCAGAAATAGAACTATTCAGAATATTTAGGTAATGCTCTAAGAAACAAAGTTAAATAAAAAATTATAATACATTAAAACAAAGGGCATATACATAAATACCTACATTTATACATTATTGTGCTGTGACAGGTATAATGCCTAAATTACATAGCAGTTCTCTCTAGAAGAGGTGGCCTGATGCATAAAAACAAGTAGGAAAGCTGAAAATAATAAGCACAAATAAATTGAGAGTCATTCTCTGTAAACCAACAATGACAACAGCAACCAATGAAACCATCCTGGGGGAGGGAGCGATTCACACCTTCCCATGCAGTCCTCTCCCTTTCTATTGTTGTGCTGGGGGTGAGGTGGGCGATATGGCATACTGATAATAAGAGTCAGACAGACAGACATGCCTTTACTAAGGTGAGACCCGGAGGGAATAGGGCTACACAGTGCTCCAGCAACTAGCAAGCTGGCTCCACAGCCAAGAGCAGACTTACTCTGCTTATCTTAACACCAGTTTGAAAGTCTTTGAGTGACTGCCTATGACAGCAGTGGCAGCATTTCAATGACTAGGAGACAGCCCAGGAAATTGCTAGCCTCTGATATTTGGTTGCAGGTTTCTACATAATTTAGATCCACTTAACTTGGGGAAACGTTTTAGGAGTTACTGTGATTGAATCTTGTTCATTTCAAATGTTATTAAAGGCACTAAACAAATAAATTGTCAGAGCCTAACTATCTCCCATTTCCCACATCCAATTACTGTCAGAGCCTGCATCTTCTTTCCCTGGTTCTCAAAACCCTGTGTGTCCATGTAAGGTACAAGAAAAATGCCCCTCCTAATAAAAATTTTCCAAGAATTTTGCCCAGTCTCCAAGAAGTTTCTGCACCTGACCTTTAATCAGTTTTCTCACTGCTACCTCTCTGCAATGTCTGCCACTCACACAACTATTTATAGAAAGCTCCCAGGTATTTCCCAGATCCTTGGTGTCTTAGAGTTTCTATTGCTGTACTACTGCAACTCTTATAAAGGAAAACATTTCATTGGGGCTGGCTTGCAGTTCAGAGGTTGAGTACATTGTCATCATGGCTGGAGGCCTAGCAGCACTCATGCAGATGTGGTGGTGGAGAGGCAGCTGAGAGGTCTACATTTAGATGGACAGGCAAAGAATGCCACACTGAGCCTGGCTTGACTATCTGAGACCTCAAAACCTACCCCTAGTGACACACTTCCTCCAATAAGACCACACTTATTCCAACAAGGTCATATCTCTCTCTCTCTCTCTCTCTCTCTCTCTCTCTCTCTCACTTTTTAAAAAAAGATTTATTTATTTATTTATTTATCTATTTATTTATTTATTTATTTATCTATTTATTTATTTATTTATTTAATGTGTGTGAGTACACTGTCACTGTCTTCAGACACACCAGAAGAGGGCATCTGATCCTGATTACAGATGGTTATGAGCCACCATGTGGTTGCTGGGAATTGAACTCAGGACCTGTTTAAGAGCAATCAGTGCTCTTAACCACTGAACCATCTTCTCTCCAGCCCAAGTCTATACTTCTTAATAGCACCACTTCCTATGGGCCTACGAAGCCCATTTTTGTTCAAACAGTCACATTCTACTCCCTGCCTCCTATAGGCTTGTATCTATTTCTTAAGGAAGAAATACATTCAGTCCAACTTCAAAGTCTCCATCATTTATCACAGTACCTGTACTGTTTAAAAGTCCAAAGTCTCTTCTGAGACTCGTGTAATCTCTTAATTATAAAATCAAAATAAAAAAGCAGCTCATATGCTTCTAACATGTAATGGTACAGGATGTTGTCCATTAGCATCTTAAAACGTTGGAAAGGAAGCATAATAAGGAAATGCTCCATCCAAATAAGAACACCACCAGCTGGGCAAACTCCAAACTCTGCATCTCCATGCGGAATGTCAAAAATGCTCTTCAGATCTTCAACTGCCTTCAGCGTTGTTGACGGCAGCACTCTTCTTTCTCTTAGTGTGGCTCCACATGCCCCGTTAGCAGCTTCCTTTAGCAGGTATCCTATGCCTCTAGCATCTCTAACATCTTACAGTCTCCAAGGCAATTCGAGCTTCACTTTTACAGCTTCATGCAATGGCCTATCTAGGCCTCCATGCAGAGACATGCCTGATAACTGCCTGGCATCAGTGGCTCTCATAGTCACAAAGGGAGATTTTATAACCCCTTTCGTTTATCCTTGACTCTAAGCCTGGATCCACATGGCAGAAGCTAGCAAGTTCTGTTGCCTGCTACGGCTTAGAACCTGCCCCCCCCCCCCCCCCCGTTCAAACCCATTTTTACCAGGTTTCTGGAGTTTGCTGTTCTTGTTTGTTTGCTTGTTTGTTCAAGACAGAATTTCTCTGTGAAACAGCCATGACTTTCCTAGAACTGCATTGAGACCAGGATGATCTCAGACTCACAGAGATCCACCCGTCTCTGCCTCCTTTCCTGAGTTTTGGGTTTAAAGGCCTGTGTCACCACACCTGGCTCAGCTTTCTGATTTTGATGGTTTCCTCCACAGCCTAATCTTGGCTGTCTTGAAACTTGCTCTGTAGTTCAAGCTGGTTATGAGCTTTGAAATCTGCCTGCCTCTGCATCCCAAGTACTAGAATTAAAGGTATATGCCATCATGCCCTGCCCTAAGCATTTCTTTAATTCCTTTTCACAAGTTGGAAGTTTAGTTGAGTGGGATCTTGCTCTGAGGTCACCACTCCCTTTATTCCATCTAGCATCTGTCTTTTCTTTAATCTTATCTCCTTGAACACAGGACTTTGTTCCATTAAACTTCCTGGTGCTCCATTTCTTCTCAAACTGTACATTTTGCATTTTTTCCTTGCTCAGTTTGCTCCTTTCCATTATAAAAGATTAGTTGATTTTTTTGTCATGGTGGAAATTGTGACAGCACTCAACCATATGCTGGAGTTCTATATCTGAATCAACAGATGGCAGGAAGAGAGTGAGACGCTGGACCTGGCTTAAGTATCTGAGACCTGAACACTCACCCCAAGCCATACCTGCTCCAACAAGGCCGCACACCCTAACAGTACCACTCCCTATGGAGGCCACATTTATTCAAACAACTACACTTAGTGACAATGACCAGGGAGAGGATACGTCTAGCATTATTAAAACCATAATCCCCAGAGGCGCCACAGATCTTCTGCCTCCTCCTTGGACCATAGCACCTCCTTGTGTAAGTCAGAGCAAAGCCCTCTTACCTCATTGTGTGTTAGCAGAAAATCTGTTATTTTCTCAACTGTCTATGAGCAAAATTAGGGTTCATTTAGCAGAATAAGTAGGGATTTTTCCAGGCACACTAGAATATAAAAATGCTATAGCTGCTATGCTTACCCATGGCCTTTAGGCTAAGAACCTGCTTGCTGGTCTTTCACTAGTCCTTAGAGCAAAACCACTTCTTCAGCACCTTCCTTCAAAGGACTCAGACTATCTACAGTCTCCATGGGCCAAAGGTACAAACTGTCCTTGTCATTGCCTATTCACCTCACTCTAGCTATATACAAAACCATCTCCACTTGACCAAACCTACCTGCCCCAGGACTCCCCTGGTCACCATGACCAAAATATTCCCCAAGCAAAATACCCAAGAAACTAGCCCATCTCAACTCAGAATTAACATAAGTCCCTACAGGAGTAAAGTCCTTTGCCAAGGCCGTTTCATAAGTTTGTTCATTATGAATCTCCACAAACACAGCTTGAATTGTCTTTTCATCATTAAATATTGATAACTTCATCAGCCTAGTAGCTGGAAATATAAATAACAAAGCAGTGTTAGAGAAAATCATGTTTGTAAAGCATTATTGATCTTTTCAAAAGGGAAATTATATTAATGATAATAATATTGGTATTTCCAAAGATAAGTTCAAATGAGAAATCGCTTTTTTACTACCAAACATATATAGAACTTTTTGTAATAGTAATCATTTGAAATTAATATATCCCTACAGTCGTATGCATTTACTAGCTGTGGAGAATTCATAAGTAACCAATGATCACAATCTAACAGTTAAGTATGTATATTCCACAGGGAACTCCCACACCTTTGAGTGAAGGTTTTAATATTGAACTTTAAACAATTATCAGAAACATGAAGCTTTACAGAAGAAGCATTACATAATTATATGCGAGCTTGGGAAGAAAAGAGACTACTTAGATCAGATTTTGCCTGCTACTACAGTAAAAATAAGAGCAAGGTATTCAGGTACCTATTATGTAGCCAGATTGCCAAGTGTGAGCTTGTTGCATTAATCTAGATTGCTTCAGGAATGGTGACATAAAGCCAACACAAAGCATAGGCCTTTGTGTACTCTGCTTGCTTGGTGGCTCCTGCTGGTTTGTTAATGTGGAAGTGTTCCCAACCAGATGGGAAATGCCACATTTCTGAAGACAGGAGCCTTCCTCACCCTGTAGACTAAATAAAATATGAGGTCCCTTTTCTGATAATGTAGAAGTGACAATCCCTAAACACATAGACAGGCAGAGGTGTTTGTGGAGAGACTCAGGACAGAAGCAGCAAGAAGAGGCACAAATGAAAATGTGAAGTCTATGAGCATTTAGCACTGCAGCCAGGTTATCATCGGGACAGCTCACCACATATGTGACTTTCCCAATACCAACTTCCTTAAGGTTACCAGAGGAGTCAGTCTTGACCAGTGTCAGATCCAGACCAAACAACTCTTCATCACCTCCCTGACTTCCCCTGTGCCTTAAATTCCTACAATATAGACTCATTATTTCTCTTCACATGGCCTTCTAGAGTTTCTCAGAAAAATAAAAGCCAGCCATGTGAATGTCAGATCTTTGAGACAACTCTCCCAAATATACATATCTAGTCCCTTACAATGCTTCATGAGATTGAAAAACAAGCAAAAAAAAAAAAAAAAACTCTACTTTTTTGTTGAAGAAATTTGAGAAAATTCTATGTATTTTATTACTTTTTAGTATGATAATAATAAAAGTTATACTAAATAAAAATAACCTAAAGTCACATTGCAGACAAAGCTTTATATAATTATTACTGTTGAGTTCAATATTTGCAAAGTTCTTTTGATGAGGAAATACTAAAGAACGCTTTTTTGCATCCAGAATACTGCAACATGAACTCACCATGAATCATCAATGTCTGGAATTGTGAACAATGTGATCAGCAGCCAGGAAGCCAGGAATAGTTCCTGGATGACTGGAGCACTTGTCATGGTGAGTACTTATTGAAAAAATAGTAACTAAGCAATATCAGCAGTGTCAGGATTTTCCTGGTTAGTACAGCCATTAGAGAAGGACATTTCCTAGTCTACATATTTCACAACTTTACCTATCAAGAGGAATCGAATATAGAACACTTAGAGTCTATGAGCAATGAAACATTTGGTCAGTTGTTGAGTTGTACAGTTCGGGAAGTAGTCAATGGAATTGGACTGAGCTTTGAAGTGTGAGGAGCATTTTGGGGCACAGAAGGTAGAGGTCAAAAACAAAAACAAAAAACCAGAGTGAGCAAAGTAGATGAGCTGCTAAAGCATACTACACCAGCACTGAGAGAAACATCTGGAGCCACTGCAGACCAGTGCCACATGAAGCAATAAACCAGGGAGCAACACTCCTCAAAGGGAAGTATCGTGGACCAGAACTATCTTCCAAAAGCACAGCTAGGAGACACCGACAAGAACCTGATGCCACCCTGCCAGCTGATAAGAAGCCTGCTTCTGACTACCCATTGACAAAAAAAAAAAAAAAAAAAAAAAAAAAAAAGACCTGACATTTAGAAGCCTAGTAAATGAATTAGGCAGAAATTGCCTTGTTATACAGTATTCTAGCCCTCTGTTGATCCCTGCTAACAATGCAAATGTGTTCTCGCATTGACACAATGTTGGCTATGAAAATATACTACTTAGATGTAGTGCTGTTAGAAGCATAGTTGACTGATGCCCAAGATGCTATTATTCCCCTGGACCTAATCACATTCAAGCTCATGTACGTTTCCCATGCGTGCTCATAGTTGACAGATAAGCCTACTAAGTATACTTATGCACACCCATTTTCATGACATGGAACTTTCTGGATGCTTAGGAAATATTGGCACACAGATTCCCATTGGAAACTGGCTAAACATTTTTTGGAGGTTTGATACAGTCAAACTCTCCCTGCACAGTCTTCCCTCCTTTTCTAAGTCTTCTTCACAGACACACCAGCAGTGTGACCTGATGACCCACCCCTGCCTTTTCAGTACCATATCCCGTTATCATTTATGGACATTTTTTTCCTGATTCCTTTCCAACACAGCCAATTTTGGCTTGGCATTTGTTTCTTAGGGAACTCCAACTAACACAGTCAGTCAGCCATGATTAAAAAAAAACATTCTAAGGTTCAATTCTGTTGTGTTTTGTAGGACGTTTATCTCTCATTTTCACAAAGGAGTACTATTAAAAACCAAGGACATCATAAAATTTTCAGGCATATTGATGAAACTAGAAAATATCCTGAATGAGGTAACAGAGACCCAGAAGACATGCATAGTATGTACTAACTTATAAGTGGACATTAGCCATAAAGGAAAGATAACCATTTTACAATCCACAGGCCCAAAGAAGCTGAGGAACAAGGAAGACCAAAGAGATTATCCATGATCTTAACTACAGAAAGACAAAGCGAGATAGAAGAACGTGTTAGTGTTTCACCAAATGGAAGAAACACAAGTATTAACATTCAGGAAGCCTCACTCCACTGTAACCTGTCACATTTTATAAAATTGTAAATTAACCAATACATATGTCTTACCTTTGTTAAGATTTGAAGACACAATAGTATTAAGTTGAAACATCTAAAACTTAGCGGATGCCACAGGCTGCTGATTGAGCTAATCTAGGTGGATAGTTTGCTGTGTGGCTCCCACTTTGCTCCTGAGCACAGGGGGTACAGGCAAGGAACCATATTGGCTGGCATTTACATGGGTTCTGAGGCTTTGGTCTCAGCCCTTAAGCTTGGGTGCTTTAATGGCCTCAGCCCTTAAGCTTGTCCATTGGGTGCTTTACACAGTGGCCATTTCCCAGGCCCTTTTGAATTGTATTGTTGTACTCAAGCCACAGGAGTTCTATATGTATTCCAGTTATCAGCCACGTAATTTGCAAATATTTCTTCTCATTCTGTGTTGTCTTTTCATTCTGTTGATCTTGTCCTTCGATGCACCTAAAGTTAAGTGACAATGCTTAAACACAGTTTGTTTAACCCTAATAATAATAATAAGAAGGAGGAGGAGGAAGAGGAGGAAGAGGAGGAGGAGGAAGAGGAGAAGGAGGAGGAGGAGGAGGAGAAGAAGAAGAAGAAGAAGAAGAAGAAGAAGAAGAAGAAGAAGAAGAAGAAGAAGAAGAAGAAGAAGAAGAAGAAGAAGAAGAAGAAGAAGAACTCCACGGAGTACATATCATTATTGATTACTATTGTTTCTATCTTCTTTATGAGGAACCTGAGAAAGAGTGGGTTTGAGAGATGTACAGGTATTCCATGGAAGTAGCAGAGCTTATGTTTGAGCCCTAGAGTTTGATTCTAGGGACACTACATCTTGAAACATCTTATAATGGACACAAGTAGGTTCCGGAATACTAAATCCAATTGTGTTTCTTCACATTTCATTCCACTGATTGACATCTCTGTTGTTTGAAATTATGGAACCCTTTATGTGAATGTCTTTCTTGGGCTACTCTGCTTTTCCTAATTCCCTGCTAATTCCACAATATACACCTTTCCTGAACCATACTCATAACCTATTTCAGCCATTCTCTTTCTTTGTTCTAAAGAATTTAAGTATGTTCAACTGTTTCAGGAAAGATTGCTAAGTCTTAATTCACAAATTCATGAACAATTACCTTATTTGAGACTAAGTATTTACCTACAATCTAGTTAAAATGAAGTTATTGGTGTGAAATTAAAAAGTAGTATGTTCATGTCCTTATAAAGGCAGACATTCAGACACAGAAAAAGGTATACTTATAGGGAGAATGATGGGAAGACACAAGAAGACCACATCTTCAAACCTAAGGTTCTCAGAAGCTAAGAGAAGGATGGATGGGTAGTCCAGCCCACATTTTGATTTTAGAGTATCCAGAACCCGGAGACAATCATTTTGTTGTTGTTTTTTTACTTTAAGCCATAATGTTAATGGTACTTATGATAGGCATCTCCAAGAATATAAGGGCTTGGGGGATGAACTACTTCATAAAATTCTCATACACTCTAGTCCTGATTTTCTTTTTAGCATTATATCTATAATTCCTGTCCAATTTTTCTCATGCCTTTCAGAATATTACTCTGCTCTTCTCTTACTTTTCACCTTTGATGCCTGCACTGAGCCTTTGTAAGGGATGTACCTTTGGTCCCTCAACCATTCTGGAGGAAGCACAAAGTTACCTTTGAAATCTCATTTTCCATTCTCTTGAAGCTGTCTCCAGTTCTGTAATCCAAGAGCCATGTGTGGTCCATTAGTGTAAAAGATTGGCTCCAGGCTGACAAACTAGGCAAAGTATCTTTCACCTTGTGGCCAAAATCCCATACAGATGCAACACTATCTTTGAGGCTGAAGAATTGAAGGAACCGTGGCCCAGTTGACACAGAATATGAAGCCCCTGCACTTCTCCAAGTATTATGACACAGGGCTTGGCTTTGTTTCCCACCTGTTGAGCACTCAGCTTTTGCCTAGCTTCTTAAGGTATGTGTACACAGGTTCAGGGATAGAGATGTAGCTCAGTTGTAGAGCATTGTCCCCAATACACATATGTTCAATTCATAGCACCGCTAAATGGCCTGATAACTAAAGCTAATCTCAAATCTCAGCACAGTGGCTAGAGTTCTGAAGCTTCTCATGGATGCCCTTGAGGTTTGAAATCCCAACCCTTGCTCTAATCTAATTACTCATCACAGCCCTCTGAACATCCCTAGGAAACTAAGATCAACCTCTGTGTCTAATTTAGCACCTACTGGCTATGTCGCTTTTTATATGTTCAGATGTACTTAAATATGCATATCAAATATCATATTTACATATTGGTATTTAATTCTAAGAGCCTTAAGGAAAGCAGAAAACCTAGGGTTAAATACTAATACAACTTTGTATACTTAATTAACATTGATAGCACCAGCACTTAGATATGAACCTCCCATCTCTGAGTTTAAAATTTTAAAAGTCCCTACATTTTTTTGTAATCTTTTGTTCATACAAAACTTCCTTTCAGATTGTATCAGTCTCAAGGTGTCCTGTAACTAGATACCTGTCTTCATTTGCTGTAGATAAATGTCCCATGTTTTGTCAGGTCAAGGTTTCCTTAGATCCAAAGATTTGATGGATGTTTTTAAAGTGACTTTAAGACAAATGGTTTCCCTTTTCAAAAGTTTGAAATGGTTTAAAAACTTGTAGGACAAACATGTTTCATAAAGAAGTATGCAAGTTCCTGAATGCATGTTTAAATAATGTGTCTCTGATGAAGACAAATGTACGATCAGATGATAAAGAGTCTGTGAGAGTCTATGCAGTACCAGGGTAAGTTGTAACTGTAAGATGAGAAAAATTGCATTTATCTTTTGAATATTCACCTAGAAGCACCCTCCATTTTCATTTTATTTCAAGATGTTGTTAATAACTTGTTGGTCTTCTCTTCTTTGCTTAATTTTTATAGACATAGTGCATGTCTATAAGATACAGGCTGTCAGGGTAAAAGCACAGTAGTGAAAACATGGGCTCTAGGATAAGTCTGCTCTCATGATAGTTTCCACAGTATCATCAGTAACTATGACCTTGAGGGAGTTACTTAACCTTTCTACCTCTTACTCTTTTTCTCACTGTAAAATGATTCTATTAATGGTGGCTTCTTTCAGAAAGTCATTGTGATGATCAAGTTATTAATAGAGGTAAAGTACCCAGAATAATACCTTCTTCCACAACTGCCTACCTAATTTTTCTGCTACTATATACATACAGGAACAGGAAATTTATGGCCCCCAGTCCCTTGAGGGATCCTTACTGCTTGACAGACAAATTTGAAAACAAGACAATTTCAGAATTATTATTCTATTAGTTGCCATGGGATATCTCTCTGTCCCTTCCTGCACTCAGTGAATGTAAATAATTATTTTTCCTCTAGGACATTCTTTTTTTTTTTTTAATCTAATAAATATGGATGATCTTGTGGTGTTTGTTAGAAGGTATCAGCCACTGACTTAGATTCAGAGCAAGAAAATACTGCTGTAAAATAACTAGCTAGTTACTTTTTAAAATACTTAGGCAAATGGATGGATCTGGCGGATATCATCCTGAGGTAACCCAATCACAAAAGAACACACATGATATGCACTCACTGATAAGCAGATATTAGCCCAGAAACTTAGAATATCCAAGATACAATTTGCAAAACACATGAAACTCAAGAATAAGGAAGACCAACATGTGGATACTTCATTCCTTCTTAGAATGGGGAAGAAAATACCCATAGAAGGAGTTACAGAGACAAAATTCAGAGCTGAGACAGAAGGAAGGACCATCCAGGGCCTGCCCCGCCTGGGGATCCATCTCATAAACAACCACTAAACCCAGACACTATTGCATATGCCAGAAAGATTTTGCTGACAGGACCCTGATATAGCTATCGCTTGTGAGGCTATGGCAGTGCCTGGCAAATACAGAAGTGGATGCTCACAGTCATCTATTGGATGGAATACAGGGCCCCTAATGAAGGAGCTAGAGAAAGCACCCAAGGAACTAAAGGGGTCTGCAACCCTATAGGAAGAACAACAATATAAACTAACCAGTACCCACCCCCAGAGCTGTGTCTCTAGTTGTATATGTAGCAGAGGATGGCCTAGTTGGCCAACAATGGGAGGAGAGACCTTTGGTCTTGTGAAGACCATATGCCCCAATACATGGGGAATGCCAGGGCCAGGAAGCAGGAGAGGGTTGGTTGGGGAACAGGCGGGGAGAAAGTATAGGAAAATTGGGGGCAAAATTTGAAATGTAAATGAAGAAAATATCTAAAAAAAAAAGTTTCCATGAAGGGCAGAACATTCTGCCCAACAGAATTTTTTTTCCATCCCACCCCCCTACCCCAGTCCCACCACCTGACCATAGACATCAAGTTGCTTCAGGACTAGGCACATCCTTTCCCTCTGAGGCCAGACAAGGATTTCCATTTAGGGGCGATCCTGAGGCAGGCAGGTAGATAATGGGCCCAGGAACAGTCCCTATTCCCGTTGTTTAGGGGAACCTGCATGAAGAACAATCTGCTCATCTGCTACATATGTGCAGGAGGCCAAGGTCCAGCTGTGCTCGCTCTTTGGTTGGTGATCCAGTCTCTGTGATCCCCCAAGAGTCCAGGTTAGTTGACTCTGTTGGTCTTCCTGTGGAGTTCCTGTCCTCTTTGGGACCCCCAATCTTTCTCCGAACACCTCCATAAGACTTCTGGTGCTCCATACTCTTGGGTCTGAGTCTCTATATCTCTTTCCATTGGCTCTTTGGTGGAGCCTCTCAGAGGACAGTTCCGGTCATTCTAGGTTCCTGTCTACAAGCATAACAGAGTATCATTAACAGTGTTGGAGATTGGTTCTTGCCCATGAGATTGGTCTCAATCTGAGGCAGTCATTGGTTAGCCATTCCCTTAGACTCTGCTCTATATTTGTCCCTGCACATCTTGTAGGCAGGACATACTCTCTCAACTGAAGAATGGATTTAGAAAATGTGGTGTATTTATACAGTGAAATACTACTCAGCCATTAAGAACAAGCACATCATGAATTTCATAGGGAAATGGATGGAACTAGAAAATATCCTGAGACAGGTAACCCAGACCCAAAAGGACATGTATGGTATGTACTCACTTATAATTGGATATTAGTCATAAAATACAGGATAACCATGCTATAATCTACAGATCTAAAGAAGTCAAATAACAAGGAAGGCCCAAGGGAGGATGGTTGAATCTTTCTCAGAAGGGGAAATAAAATACATACCAGAGATTGCTGGAAAGATGGAACTGGGTAGAAGAAGGGATGGGGACGAGAGCAGAGCAGGGAGAGTATCTTATGTAGGAAAAGCAGGGGAGAGAGAAGGGAGATGGACTATGGGTTGGGGACAATCTCTAGAATATGCTAGAGAGCAGGGATGGGGAGAGCCCCAGCAGGTATAAGTGGATGATGCTAGCTGAGCTTCCTAGGAGTGGATTATATGGATCCTGAAGTTGCCACTTCCTGTAGCCAGGCAAGAATCCCAGTGGAAGGATAAAGACAGCAACCCAGAATTTCTTACAAAAGGTCCCACTGAATTCAGGCTTCGATGACTTAAGCAAAAATCTGTTAACGTGTTAAAGATCTGTGGGGAAGATGCTTCTTTGTCCCTTTATTGTCTGTTTTAAAGCTTAATATATGAGATAATTCATACAGAAGCTAAGAAAATTATTTAAAGACACTGTCTTGTCCTTCTGGATTCTTCCTTTCTAATGGGAAAGTGAGTTCTTCATAGCAGTGTCAGAGTCTACAGAATCCTTCATATAAGGTAGAGAAAATTGTCTTTACTGTTATTTCTATTCACTCCTTCACCTTTTCAAAAGCTGAGCCTGGAATAAGAAACATTCTCAAGGGTTATTACCCTTCTGAATTACAGTATAACTTGTATGAAGGCAAATATGAAACATCCTCAGACAGGTAGATTCATGAGATATTATGAATAGAGCTGTCAATTAGACACCATGTAGATATAATACACATGCCTTGCAAGAGACAAGCCAGGAAGCATGTTACCGTGTCTGCATTTCAGAAATAGGGAATCTGTCTAGTTTATAACATATCTTATATAGTCACTCTAAAATTATGACCATAGATGAGCCTATGATATAATCTACATTGCAGGCACAATATAAGGTAAATAAGGGCCACTAATAGAAATTTTACTAAAGAGGTTAAAAAACAGAAGACACTGATCACAGTAACTGAAGAAAATAATAAATGGAATCTGAAGCCTTTCTCGGGTCTGTGTTCACAGTGTGGTGATAGAGTATTGCCACAGCTGAGCACTCTCAGCGGACCATGTGGTAACACTGGGAAAGGCTGATTTAACTAGTTCTTTTTGTACTTCAAAAAGGTATATTGAATATCCAATGGCAAGATTCCTGCTCTGATAAACTCTTTCTATCTAAATACTTGCCTTTCTTCTAATTGCCATTGACTCCACAGCCCTGACGATAGTGCCTGTGCATCTGATTAAAGATAGACTTCTGGGCCTGTTTTCCAACTTCATTGAAGAAAACCTTTGAATTTGTGACTGGGCAGAAGATATTCATTATACAGTCTTCATTCACTTGCCAGGAGTGCTGAAAGTAGGCCATGGTGACTCTTGCTAGAATCAGGCCTCTCTACTTTTCTTTGTTTTTTAAAGTATCAGAATGCATTTTTTGAGAATTTATGAGTTCTTTATCTTTAATGTTTCTTTCCTTCCTATCTTCCTTCCAATGTTACCCTATACTCTTGTTCTTTCTCAAATTAGTGGCCTCTTCTTTAATTATTAATGTTTTATACACATCACACACACACACACACACACACACACACACACACACACAATCAGACAGAAACAGACAGAGAAAGCAAACACACAAACCTCCATTTAGTGTTACTGTGTGTATATGTTTCTAAGGACTAACAACTTTGTATTGGACAAACACATAAGGGGTTCATCCCCTGGGAATGCTGATTTTTCCTCACTTAGATGTCATTATTTACCCATAATTCTTCATGGAGGGTGGCTTCTTTAATTTTCCCCATTCACATTAGCACATCAACTGGTGTTACCATTGTTCACATCTTGTTTAGGTGACCATATGTTGAGATTTCATGGATTCAGCCTCTCTGTCATATATAAAAGAAGGTATAATCTTTGCAGCAGATGTCATGGTCCCTTGGCTCTATACTTTGTCTGCCTTGTCTTCTGAGATGTTCCCTGAGCTTTAGCTATAGAGATTGTGTAATAGATCTATTAGTTGAGACTGGCTACCATGGTCAGCACTCCTATGCACTTTGACCAGTTTTGAATTTCTGCAATGGTCTTCATCTTCTGCCAAAAAGAGTCTCCTTGATGAGGGGTGAGATGGGGAGTGGGTATAAGTTTAAACTTACATTTAGATTGCAGTCCGAAATCATAATCGCTTCATAAATTAGAAGTAGTAAGATATCTTCTGGGTTCTAATGCTTCAACAGCTTCAACAGCCACTTGCCATGTTGGAAAGAGTATGTCACTGTGGGGGTGGGCTTTGAGATCTAACATGCTCAAGCAACACCCAGTAGGATATATAGCCTCCTATGCTGCCTATGGGTTGAGATGTAGAACTCTCAATTCCTTCTCTTGTACCATGTCTGCCTGCATGCCATCATGCTTCTTACCATGACGATAAGGCACTAAACCTCTGAAACTGTAAGCCAGCCCCAGGTAATGTTTTCCCCTATGAGAATTACAGCAGTCATAGTGTCTCTTCACAGCAATATAAACCCTAGCTAATATAGCCTTTCCGGATATGGGTACCTTACCTAGTACAGAATTTTCTACTTCTATTCATTTACCTGCATATTTTATGATTTTACTTTACATTACAACTGAATAGAATTTTGCTATAAATATGTTATCTCCTTTGCATTAACCTATTCATCAGCTGAAGGACATTCAGTGTGTTTCCACTCCCCTGTTCTTGTGAATAGAGCAGCAGTGAACATGGCTGAGCAAATATTTGTGGAATAGGAATTTGACTCCTTTGGGCATATACCAAGGAGGGCTATAGCTCAGGCATATCAGTGATTGGCTTTTAGCATTTTTGAGTTCTCTATGCAAACTTCCCGAGTGGATGGACCAGTGTGAAGTTAACGAACAAGGCAGAAGCAGGTGGATCTCTCTAGGCTCTAAACCAGCCTAGTCAACATACCTACATAGTTCCAGGCCAACCATAGCTCCATACTGAGATCCTGTTAAAAGGAACTGCTATTTCATATTTTCTTGAAGCTTTCACTCTAACACCAAATCCATCCTTTACCTCAGTAAATAGTTACCCACGTTGGTAATTAATAAGCCAAATCTTGCCTAGTTAAAAAATACTTAGCAACATTTTGTAACACTGGCAAGAGTTAAAGCTCATGTTCTTCTTCTGTTGGTATTTAATAATATTTGTTGGCCACAGGAAATGCTGAAGTCTGGCTTATAATACATAACCAGCGACAGGCACCTGGCATATAACACAAGGCAGAAACTGGAAGGTTGAACCATTGGAGTTAACATTTTATGCTTTGAAATGAAAATTCCTTTCATGGGAATGTAACTATGATGCTGAATCTGCTATGATCTATAAGCAGAAGAAGCAGAAATTGATGAAGTTGAGGAAAGGAGAATCCTTGTTTACCTAAAGCCAGAATAAGGCTGGTAATAAAAATATATGAACAGATAGTTGTTATATAGTGTGCTGCATGGCACAATAAAAGAGTCCCATGTTACAGTCTTTTTTTAAAGATCTGACCTCTCAGGAATACTGGCAAAGGCTTCTCTGTGAACATAACTTTAAACCAAGGAATGCTCTAGAGCAATACCTGAAGAATACTAAGAGGCAGGATTTAAACATTTACAGAGCCAGGCATGGTGGCGCATGCCTTTAATCCCAGCACTCCGGACGCAGAGACAGGCAGATTTCTGAGTTCGAGGCCAGCCTGGTCTACCGAGTGAGTTCCAGGACAGCCAGAGCTATACAGAGAAACCTTGTCTCGAAAAAAAAAAAAAAAAAAAAACCCTACAAATAGAGTGGCCTTTACAAACACTGGAAAGTAGACAAGGTTCTTGCTGGGTAAGGAATACATATTGATCTGACCACAGCATTTAGATTATGGGTGTGGTGAACAATGGAACTGATAAGGAAAAAGGTGTGGGTTGGATTACAAACGGCTAAGTAGCTTCTATTTAAAGATTAAATATCTTTTCTTCAAAGGAAAGGCATAATAAAGTTAGATAGTTTCAGATCTGTATTTTCAAAAACCCACCCACAAGTGAGTGGGCAAAGAAAATGTGACATCTCTCTACTTCTCTGCCTTTCTGCATCACCCTTTGCCTCTGTGTGTCTCACACAAACACATACTAGAGATTCACTATGCTAGCAAAAGGAATGAAATTATGTTCCTTGTAACAATAACAAAAATAGATTAAGAAAGATCTCTATGTTAACTGAAATAAGCCAATCCCATAAAAATAAATACTAGATGTTTTTATGTGGAAGCTGAGTTTGGGGATGGAACATGAAACTCAAAGGAGAAATACTAAGAATATGGAAGCAGAGGAGGTAAGAAATAATGGGGTTGTATCATACATACTGTATGCACGTATAGATGCTTCATAATGAAACCCTTTACTTTGTACCATTAATATACACTAAAATATGATAATCTTAGCCATGATACTTAATAAATCTCATTTGTTTTTCTAAAGAGCAGATTGGAAAACTAGACCTAGAAAAGAGAAAATTCTGGGGGATATTGGGAGACATGAAACCAGGGTTATTTTTTCACAGTGTAGTTAGTTCTGTAAGGAATGATGAAGAGATTTAGAGCAAAATTCATCCATAAATGAGAAGGATTGAAGACAGAAAGAAATGCCAAAAATTTAAATTTAAATATAAGTTGAAATAAGGCAGGATTCACATACTATGGCCCAAATATAGTTATTGAACAACATGACCAATAACCCAATAACCTCTTATACAATTTTTGAGGTCTTGGGAAAGAAATACAGACAAAAATAGTCTGACAGATTAAAATATACTTAATGTTAAAGTTTCAGCACCAGTTTATGATGCTTTATTCTAAATAGTTAGCCACAGTTGTCCATGTAACATTTTCTTTTTTTTTTTTTTTTTTGCTACATTAGAAGAGTTGAGGTTGTAAAACCTAAGATTTCACTACGTGGTCCTTTATAGACATGCTTGTAGATGATATATAGAACACCATAAGAATGCCACCTTCTTCCTTACTAATGACATTAGGTCAGGAAAGAAATATTTGAACTAGAAGTAATGTAAATGTTCATACACTGTGTAGTATAGACAAACCAAACATCAAAAGCCTTGCTCTACTCTTGTTTGAGCTCAGGGATGTTTGACCTCCTGGGAAATCCACATCTCCTATCCCAGTTTTCCAATGTCTAGAACTTAGAAGATAATTATTGTAATTCATCTATTTTTCTCATGTATATAAGTTGTATGCATACATATACATATTCATATGTGTGTATGCACATGTGTGGGGGTGGGTGAATGTACACATACTTGTACTTATGTTTCAAAGCAAGAATTTGTCTTTGGCTGTTTTGGTCGATAATTTTCTATCTTATATATTGAGAAAACTATGTTCACTTGAATCTAGAACTTATAAAATTTCCAATTTTGCAACTATCATCATTTTCCAGGGAATACCTGTTTTTGTGTCCTGAATTCTGAGATTGTAGGTGGCAGTTCACTTCTTCTTTGGCATTTATATGGGTATTTGGGACCCAAATTAAGTTCTTCATGCTTATGTGGCAAGAGCTTAACCCATACTTACTGAACTGTATATCCTTTGCCTAACCCTAATCCTTTTAGTTTTAAGATGAGCTTTGAACATAATTCAGAAGGCTAACTTGGAATTTTAGGGAAATAACTACAATGTTGCAGAAATCAATTTCAAAATCAATCTCTTTGTTGTGAATGGGCCTGGTGCTGTTTGTATGTTGATGCTAATTCTGCTCTCCTGGGAGGGGTTTCAGACAAGGAATAAGTCATACTCAGGTGACTTCTTGTGAACCAATCCCCTAATGAATAAAGGAGCCAATCTCTGGGCAAGTAGGCAGGACTTCCAAGTTGGAAAGTGGAAGAAAGGAAGCAGGAGAGAAGTTAGGTCTCTTTTGGATGGGGATACCATGAGGACAAGATGTAGCTACGAGTGTCTCCTAGTTTCAATGGAAAATCCATCAGGATTTAGATTTAACAAGGCTTATAATATTAGGATTTTAGTTGCTGCACTCAGAATGATTGAATTACTGTTATTTCTGAACTAAGTGTGTGTTGTGTCAAACACAGGTACACACAGAGAGAGAGACAGAGAGAGACAGAGAGAAACAGAGAGACAGAGTGAGACAGAAAGCGACAGAGAGAAACACTGGTTTCTTCTCCACTAGGGACACTGCCTAGTGATTTAAAATATGTTGGGATTTTCACTTATGTGGTTGAGCCTAAGTTGATGTGACTTAAGAGCATCAAGGCTTACAAACGAGTGAGCTTGGCAGCATGCCAGTAAGGCTTCCTGATGACTACTCACTGATACTTTAGATGACTGATGGAAAAGTAGCACGTAGGATTTGACATTAGACATTAGTTTCATGAATCATAATTTATCACTGGCTTCAAATTATGTCAAGAGTAAGACATTTGGGTGAATATTCAAGAGCGTTTACATGAATTCACAGGCCTTAAATTAAAATACGTGTATTGGTATAATTCTTATGATACTACTCTGGAAAAATATTGGTAGTTCTTCAGCCTTAGAACATTGCATTAAATGTCACAGAGGGTTATACTCCACCCATTGCAAAAATAATTTTCTAGTGCTAATGATGCACCAGCCTTCTAAAGATGCAAAGACAGATGAGGCAAGTAACTTACTCTTATCCCAAAAGAAATCATGGGGTTAACAAAAAATAGTTAGAAAACAACAATGAAGTATTCATAGATAAAACTGAAGTATTTTGGGTTCAGATATAATATGAGGAGTTGTCATTTCAAGATAAATACATTAATATGTATAAGCATCTGGAGCTTTGTGGCAACATGACTCTAAGCAGACAAAAAGAATTATCAAAGGCCCTGCCAGTTTCTTTATTTCCAGACACAGTAGAGAAGAAGTGGATGATTCCTTTGGTCTTTGGTCCTGGAGTTACAAAGGCAATATCTATTCAGATAAACTGACACAAACCAATGGGTACATTCTTGACTTAATTAAAATATATGTATCCAGATGCTAGCCCCATACAACACAGAAAAAAAGACTTGGTATACTTTTTGTCTTAGTCAGGGTTTCTATTCCTGCACAAACATCATGACCAAGAAGCAAGTTGGGGAGGAAAGAGTTTATTCGGCTTACACTTCCACACTGCTGTTCATCACCAAGAGAGTCAGGACTGGAACTCAAGCAGGTCAGGAGCGGATGCAGAAGCCAGGGAGGGATGTTCTTTACTGGCTTGCTTGCTCTGGCTTGCTCGGCCTGCTCTCTTATAGAACCCAAGACTGCCAGCCCAGAGATGGTCCCACCCACACGGGGCCTTTCTAGCTTGATCACTAATTGAGAAAATACCCCACAGCTAGCTCTCATGGAGGTACTTCCCCAACGGAAGCTCCTTTCTCTGTGATAACCCCAGCTGTGTCAAGTTGACACAAAACTAGCCAGTACACATTAAAAAAAAAAAAAAAAAAAAAAAAAAAAGTACACGAGCCTGACTACTATTTGATGGATCTGAAGTTTGAATGTGTTTGCAAAATGTAACCCCAAGTTTAGTCTTAGGAAATTTAAGTCCGTAGTAAAACAGTATTGTTCTAACTACCCTGAATGACAATGCAGAGTGAGACAAGAAGCTCTGCCACCTAGTTACTAATCCTGAGGTCTCATACCCAGTCTGCTCTTTAAAATAGTCCCAAATGTGTTACTCTACACAAAGTTTGAGACATTTTAATACAGTGACAAAAAATATTAGCAGCAATAATAGAACCGAGTTCCAACGTAATGATAGATAGTTCAACTGATATTATTATGTCCCAATTTTTAGGACTACATGGAAAATTCAAGTATACATCAATCGGTGCATTGCTGATCACCAGGCAGGCAAACAAAACCAAGGTACGGTTATCCCAGATCTAGTGGGGTGACACTTATAGCTCTAACTCAGCATTAAGTTCTTCCCTCAAAAGAGACAGTCCTACCCACAGCCAGGACCTATATACAGTTGATAGTTGCTGGCAGGAGGCAGGGGGGTGGAGGGTGGGGGAATGGTTCTTTGTAAGGCACTGACTTCAGTATATCAACCAGATGCAGGGCAGTCCTTCAGGAATAGTTGGTCAGCACAAAATGGATTATTTTTTTAATTTCGCTTTTTTTCACTTTTTAATTTAAATATTTATGTGTTTTGCTTTTTAAGTTTAGTTTTACTTTGTTCTGTTTTATTTATTTTTTGTTTTTGTTTTGTTTTGTTTTTTCAAGACAGGGTTTCTCTGTGTAGCCCTAGCTGTCCTGGAACTTACTCTATAGACCAGGCTAGTCTCAAACTCAGAAATCCACCTGCCTCTGCCTCCTGGGTGCTGGGATTAAAGGCATGCACCACCACTGCCCAGCTCTTGTTCTCTCTTAAAAAGAAGGATAAAGCTGAGCGTGCTGGTGCACTCCTTTAATCCCAGCACTCGGGAGGCAGAGGCAGGCAGATTTCTGAGTTCGAGGCCAGCCTGGTCTACAAGTGAGTTCCAGGACAGCCAGAGCTACTCAGAGAAACCCTGTCTCAAAAAATCAAAAACAAACAAACAAACAAACAAACAAACAAAAAACCCCAGAAGGATAGACAAGGATAAAGAACACAAATTTAGATAGGTAGGAAGAAAAGAACTGGGAGGAGTTCAGGAAGGGGGAAATATGATTGAGATATACTGTAAAAAATATTTTTTTAAAGATAAAGAACTATTTCTCTCAAGAAATAATGCTGGAGAATAAACTTTTGGACTTAGTAAGGTATAGCTAGGTGAGATAGGTGTGAGTTAGTTGTTCTAGCCTGAGAAACAATGTTAATACACACATACATACATACATACATACATACATACATACATACACATATACATAAAAACACATGTATGTGTATATATATATATATATATATATATACATATATATATATATATGTGTGTGTGTGTGTGTGTGTGTGTGTGTGTGTGTGTGTGTGTGAATAAAACAATAAAGAAACATATAGAAATATTATATACATGTTGGCTGAGATACAGGCCATAAATCTGGCTTCATATTTGGTTTCAAATAAATAAATAAATAAATAAATAAATAAATAAATAAAGAAAGATTCAAGTGCACACAGTTACTTATGGGAAGTATGCTAGGTGGAAAAGGTGAGAAAGGAAGACAGGCAAAAAACAGCAGACATTTGAATACACTGCCTATTCCCACTGAAAGCAGCCCAACTTACTACACTGGGGAACCCTGAGAGGTGGTGTGGAATGGCAATCTCAGTTTTATCTATTTAAAAAGAGCATCCTGGGCAGATGTCATTCAGACCCTAAGACAACACATATGCCAGCCCAGGCTACTATATCCAGCAAAACTCTCAATTACCATAGATGGAGAAACAAAGATATTCCATGACAAAACCAAATTTACACAAAATCTTTCCACAAATCCAGCCATACAAAGGATAATAGATGGAAAACTTACACCAGTCAAAATGGCTAAGATCAAAAACTCAGGTGGCAGCAAATGCTGGCCAGCATGTGGAAAAAGAGGAACACTCCTCCATTGTTGGTGGGATTGCAAACTGGTACAACCACTCTGGAAATTAGTCTGTCAGGTCCTCAGACAATTGGACATAGTATTATTCCCTGAGGACTTCCGGGTATACCCAAAAGATGCTCCAACATATAACAAGGGCACGTGCTCCACTATGTTCATAGCAGCCTTATTTATAATAACCAGAGGCTGGAAAGAACCCAGATGCTCTTCAACAGAGAATGGATACAGAAAATATACATTTACACAATGGAGTACCACTCAGCTATTAAAACCAATGACATTATGAAATTCTTAGGCAAATGGATAAAAATAGAAAATATCATCCTGAGTGAAGTAACCCGGTCACACAAGAACACACATGGTATGTTCTCACTGATAAGTAGATATTAACTCAGAATACCCAAGATACAATTCACAGACCAAATGAAGACCAAGAAGAAAGAAGACCCAAGTGTTGTTGTTTCAGTCCTTCTTAGAAGGGGAAACAAAATAGTTACTGGAGGTAGAGGTCAGGAGGGACTTGGGAGGAAAGAGAGAAGGGGGAGGGAGGAAAAAGTGGGCAACATCAGGTATGAGAAGAGACAAGGATGATGTATAGGGGGTCAGAAATTTGAATAGAGGTGTGTAGCAATGAGGGATGGGAAACTGAGCGTAGCTACCAGCAAGTCCCAGATGCCAGGAAAGCAAGAGGCTCCCATGACTCACCAGGGATGAGATTAGCTGAAATGCCCAACAAAGGGGAGGGAGAACCTTTAGAGACCATATCCAGAGGGTAGGCAAGGCCCCCGGTTGGGCTTAGGGCCACCCACTCATCTGCAGATTTCTAACCCAGAATGGTCTCTGTCTAAAGGAAATAAGGGGACAAAGAGTAGAGCGGAGACTAAGGAAAGGCCATCCAGAGACTGCCCCACCTGGGGATTCATCCCATCTGCAGACACCAAACCCAGACACTATTGCTGATGCCAAGAAGTACATGCTGACAGGAGACTGATATAGTTGTCTCCTGAGAGGCTCTGCCAGAACCTGACAAATACAGAGGCAGATGCTCAAAGCCAGCCATTAGACTGAGCACTGAGTCTGCAATAGAGAAATTAGAGAAAGGACTGAAGGAGCGTAAGGGGGTTTGCAACCCCATAGAAAGAACAACAATATCAACCAACCAGGCTTCCCAGAGCTCCTAGAGACTACACCACCAACCAAAGTGTTTCACATGGAAAGACCCATGGCTCCAGCCATATATGTAGCAGAGAATGGCATTGTCTGGCATCAATAGAAGGAGTCTTGGTCCTGTGAAGGCTCTATTCCCCAGTGTAGAGGAATGTCATGGTGGTGAGGTGGGAGTGGGTGGGTGGGAGGGGGAGCATCCTCATTAAAGCAGGGGAGGGGGTGGGAGAGGGGGGTTCTAGAGTGGAAACCGGGAAAGGGGATAACATTTGAAATGTAAATACATAAAATATCCAATAAATAAAAGAGAATTGGACAGTGCATTTATCCATCAACTTTTTAATATCTACCTTAACTGTTTATATCAAAAAATATGATAAAAATTACAAAAAAATAGAACAATATAAAGAGATCAATGGAGGGGTGGGCATGTTTAAAAGCTTAAGAAGCCAAATCTGTAAAATCTGGCAGCACAGATACTGTGTGTAGCAACTTGGTTGTTTTCTTTCAGCTAAAGACAGCTTGGAAAGAAAGAACTCAAGCTGCAGGATGTCAAATTTCCTACAGTGGTAAGGCCCTAGGTTGGGGTTGAGGAGGCAGGCAGCACTCACTGACAGCATCCAGTAGACAGAGAAGGCAGGTTCTAACAGGAAGGAGTAAATAGCAAGGTTTTTATTTTAAATAAATGGCTTGAGCTTTATTCTGAATATTAGAATTTTTTTTTTTTCTGAAAGAGTTGGGGAAAATAGTCTGAGCTTTGTAAAGCCTATTCCTGTCTTTTTGGAAGCTGAATTGCAAGGGTTGAGGTTAGGTGTAGGCGGCTCTAATTTAGGAGCTGTGGAGCTGTGCTTCTCACAAAAAAAAAAAAAAAAAAAAAAATCATGCTGTTTTCCACAATAGCTTTGCATTTGTGTGGAAAAAGCAGAGCCCTCATCAGAGTGCCTCTTTTTTTGCAGTAGATGGTCACATACACTGGGCAGAGACTAAGAAATGAAATGAAATGTTAAGCCTCAATGGAATGTCTATATCACATGTCTGCTTTTCAAGGTTCCAGAATCACCACGAAGGGGTGTGTGTGCAGGAAAGATTGTAAAAGCCAGAGGTATAGCAGAGTTGGGGAGAGCTGTTTTTCAGACATGATAGGGACATTTCACACAAGAACTCACAAGGCTGTGGCTGTATGCAGAAGGCCTGTATAAGTTCAAGCCAGCCAAAGTTCTAGCAGGAGTCAGGGAGGGGCCCATGCATACCCATAGCTAAGGAGTTATTGGCTGTTGATGGCTATTGTGATGCAGAATATATATGAAAACAACCTGCCCAGGCTACTTAGTATTACCAGTATAATTTATGATTTCAGGGCTAACCAATTGGCAATTACCATTTTGCCATAACCTAGAATCACTGGAGAAGAGAGCCTCAGTTGAGGAATTGTCTTGATCAGTTTGCTGGTGGACATGACTGTGGAGCATTATCTTGTTGTTGATTGTTGAAGAAAGACCTAACTCATTGTGGGAAACAGCAATGCCTTAACAGGAGGGTCCTGACCTATGCAAGAAGAAAGAAGAGAGAAACCAAGCAAGGAGCATTCTTTATTCTCTCTGTGGTTTTGGCTATACATATGATTCCTTAAGTTCCTGCATTGGCTTGTGGCACAGTAGACTATAACCTGGACTGGTGAAAAAAGCAATCCTTCCCTCCTGCTGCTTTTAGTCAGAGCATTTGTCATAGCAACAGAAAATAAACTAAGACAGAGACCTGTCGGGATACTCTCTGGCATGTAATTAGCCTCTCTTTACTCCCTTCACTGGCCAAGATCTGAGGACACTAGCACTAGACAAACTCAGCTCATATTTTTTTATTGTAACTTGAAATTTGAATAAAGTTACACAGGAAATAAATATGGGCAGAACATATTTATTTCCTTTACAATATTTGAGGTCATTCTAACTGTCTACTATAATGCTAGAATTTTGGATTTGTCCTTTATTTCTTTACTTGCTACATAATATAAATGTTCAGTTTGGTTTAATACAAAATTAGCTTCTGTCGCTTATTATCAAAGAATTCTAATGGTATGTAGCGCCAAGATTCTAGAAAGTATAAGAAAACAAAAAATAGGAAATAACGAAGTATGCCATATGACAGATACATTAAAGTCTGTCTATAGTTGTGTGTCTAAGGCACAGTTGTAAGATCTACTGACTATGAAGATGCCTTAAGAAGCATGCACATTTGTCTTCCCAGAGATTTCTCTCAAAGGTTTCGATTTAGACTTGCCTTTATGTGCCCAGCAATCCTCACCATTTAAAAGCTTCCCAGATGATTTTGAGCCCAAGTATTTGGAAACCTTCCTTTCAACCCTGTTGTATACAAAAATGGCAATTAATCAAATCTGTAAGCACAGCAAAATCTGCCTGCTCCCTGCTATTTTGCTGAGCAGTGCCAAACTTTCAGCACAATCCCTGTTTGATGAAATGCTGTAGCTTTGCCAGTGACCATGCTGCCCTAGTAAGTAAATGTGTAAGATATATTTACACATAACAAATAGCAAAGATGAGCGTCACTTTTTTATTTTGTTGAGTAAGAGCCAATGGAACTATAAGATGGAATATTTAGCCACAAAAAAACCAAGACTAATAATGATACTACATAATACAATTTTATAATTTACATGAAAGGAGAGTTTTAAAGACAGAGTTTTATTTTCAATGTTTTTATGTAAATTTATTTTCATTCCAAATACCATTATCTGCCTGAGGCTATCTCTAGCACAAGAAATGATGATCTTGTATCTCTTTAAACTGATGTGAAGCCACATATGGTAGAATTCACCTTTAAGCCCAGCACTCAAGAGGAAGAGGCAAGCAGATCTCTGAATTCATAGTCTATATATAGTGAGTTACAGGACATCCGGGGCTATGTAATGGAACCCTATCTCAAAATAAAATAACAAAAATCAGACCTCAGAATCACTGGCATTCTGTAAGGTATCTGATAATTTCTTTAGGTAAGATCTCTAGAAAGACTAGATAGATCATTTAATTTCTACAAACATTTAAATGTTTAGTTTACTTTTTCAAAAGAGGGAAAAAAAAAAAAAAAAACAGTATACCAGGTAGAACTTCTCAAGCATCCTCAATGTAAGAAAGATTACAGACACTTTTCTGTTAATGTGAATAATTCTTTTTCAATTTCTACTTATTAAAAAAGAAAAATCTGTACAAAACAAGTTATAAATTATGAGGTGATTATACTGTATGAGGTAGTCCCAGTCTGGCTATGCCTGTGGTCAATGTCCTTGATTAAACTGAACCTGCTTAACTATTTTTGTAAAGTTGTTCAATAGAGCCCATGCAAAGCTTTCATTCTAGACAAAACCAATATGAGTTTTTAATTCCTTTTAGGTTTTATTCAGTGTAAATCAAGGACTTCTCTATTAAGTACAAACAGTACCCAACATCTATCTGGTGGCTCACAACAACCTGCAATTCCAGTTCCAGGGTATCTTCTTTAGACCCTCTTTTGGCATCTGTGGGCACCAAGCATGCATGTATGCACATATAAACATGGAGAGGACACACACGTACACATATTCGTAAAGCATGAAATGCAGACATTTTAACAGGAATATATAACCAAGAGCATTAAAGACTGATTTAAAATTTGGAAGGGACATGTGGAAAACAGCAGCATGTACACAGGAGTTTCTGCCACCATGAAGTGCCCTCCCTAGGATCCCACTGGGGAAGATTTAAAATGTGACACACAGTGTGCGGCAGAAAAGAGAGTTGATGATCCCAGGATATAACTCACTTTAGAGTGCTTACCTAGCATGTACAAGGCCCTGGGTTCAAGTCCCAACAGTGTAAATTAAAAAAAAAAAAGTAAAATAGTTTCTTGCTAGTACAGAGGCAAGAATGGACAACAGCCAGAGGGACTATGGTGCCATCTACACTCTCTGCAGGCTTTTAGTCCATTTCCTCAGTTTCTGGAACAATCAGCCTTTTCTGTGGCCTTAATCTTGTGTGGGTGATTGAGAGGCCACTTTGCAATCTGTTTCTGGAGAGACCAGTGGTATGCCATTGTATTAATCTGGAAACTTCCTGCTGAACACTAACCTTCAAAGTTTAGAGTTCCGAGAACTAGGTAGTTGTCTATTAATAACTTTTAAGACAGTCCAAGATATCATGTCTTGTCCCAGGGCTACAGACAGGAATTGGATTCCCTTCTACTGAGTGGTAATTAGGGTTCTACTGTTCCATGGCTTAGTGTCACAGGCAGCACATTAGGCGGCAGGGATCCAGCACCAATGTCCTCATAGCTGGCTCATCTCTAACTAGATACCCACCAGTCCTAGTAAAACAAGCACGGGGTCTGTCCTCCTGCCTCCTTCTTTCACATGACACTCTCGGGGTTCTCAGAAGGAAGAAAACACACAGGAAAAGCCAATTTGAAACACTGACTAGCATTACTGAATTAGTCATGGACTTGAAGCTGTAGCTTTCCTTATTCACACATGAGTTCACGGCGTGAAAAAATGAAACGGTATGAAATAGACACAGGGCTGTTTATTAGGAGTCTCTTCAAAACTGCTTTGTGCTACGTTGGTTGCTGAAGCATGTGACAGTCTTGTGAGACTTTATGCTGTAACATCTTTCAGACATCCCCTTTCTGAAACAGAAATAAGGTCTAGTTGAGAAAGGAATTAACAGCACTTAACTCTTTTTCATCGTTTGGCTTTCCCTGGCCTGTGATCTTAGTTCATCTCATAGCCCTTATGCTTAATGATCTGTGATAGGAGCGCATTTTGGTTGTTGTTGTTGTTGTTGTTGTTGTTGTTGTTGTTGGTTGTTGTTGCCTTTACCAGCACCAAGAAAAGAGAAAACTTTCATTGAAGTTAGTGTAGCTCAGCAATTACTTTGTTTGGGGTTTTATTTTATGTCAACTGACACAGAAAAGCTGAATGTGCTAATGGTGTCTAGAACCAGAAGAAAGAAGCCGCCTTTGCTAAAATACAGGAATTCTGCACCTGCACCTCATCCTTCAGCTATCACGCTGCCATCCTTTTTCACTTTCAAAATGAATGTATTTAACAGAAGTGAAGAAGTCTGCATCTTTCAGAAAAGTGCTGAAGTAAAGATAGGAAAAACTTGAACTCTTGCCCCTATGAAAATGGTACAGTTACCAACAAAAACTTCCTCCTGCCTGTCCTAGAACAGAGTGGATTTCTCCATCCCCTAAACTAGTGGGGATCTTTCAGATGCCATTTTCCTTCCCCAATCTTAAACAAAACTCTCTGGAGACAGTGGTGGTCTCAGTTTTGCTTCCCGCAAACAAAGAACTATTTATGCTGATAGTTAAATTAGCCCATTTCTTGCCTTTGTTTCCTTGCTTTCTATAGGTTGTTATATGGTCACAGAGACAGCAAGGACAAAATTAAAACTCCCCCAGAGCCAAACTGTAAAGAAATCCATATCCTTTCTTTGTTTTCTGCTTCATAATTGGATTAAATTTAGCTGAAACAGTGTGGAACTATGCAGTGAATTCAATGCTTCCAAGTGTCCAGTAACAAACAGTACTATGAAATATTTCAATGTTGGAAATCTTAAAATTGGAGTAAACATGACTATCTCCCCACTTACCATTTTTGTTACGGCAAAAGAATTCAAATATCTGTTCTTTTTGTTAACTTTTTGGAAATATACAATGTGTTGGATCAAGGTTCCAAAGTACTGCTGAGGCCAGGCTTCACAGCAGGTCTGGTCTCCCTGCACAGATGCATGAGAGAGTGTTTTGTCAAGCTGTGGAGGTGAAGCAAACATTGCAGTAGAAACCCCAGAAGATGCCAGAACCATGGGACATTCGGTGCAAAAAGCTGTATTGAATGTATTGTAGATCCCACTGAAGACAGGACACCTCAGACAACATAGCAGGGAGGGTCCCTGGAGCTGATGACCTAAGAGCATAGAACTAACATCTAACATGGAACTTCAAGGTGTGGTGTTTTCTATGCTAGATTTCCATTTTGTTTTAATATGATGTTTTTTTGCTATACCCCCATTCCTCTGTTTTGGATGAGAATGTATATCCCATGCCATTGCATATCAGACATGTGTATACTGCTTTTGGATTTCTACAGAGGCTAATAGTTAAAGAATTTAGCTTGTCTCTCAGGAGAGACTTTGGAATTTTCAACAGCATCGGTATTTCTGACACTAAAGTTGAACTAAATGCATTCTGCTTTTTTACATGGCTACAAGCCCAAGGAAACCAAAGGTGGAAAATTATAGTTAAAAATGATTGTTTGTATGTCCAGTTGACAAGAGATGGATTCATGGTAGTTATTCTCAATTATCAACTTGATTAGAATAAGAAACACTGGGGGTATTAATGGATAATACTTCTGACTGTATTTCCAGTGAGGTTTACCTGAGGACTGAAGACCTAAGTGAAATGTAGACAGCATCATCCTATAGGCTGAGTCACAAGACTACTTAGTAAAAGGGGGGAGGGACTAGCTGAGCATTTGAGTTCCTTTTCCTACTCTCCCAGGTAGTACTTTAAACCATGTCTTCCCTGTGTGATGGACTATATTCCTCTGAACTGTAAGACAATAAAATTCTTCTTCACTTAAATTGCTCTCTGTTGAGCATTTGGTCATATGACAGTATTTAGTGGCAAAGCATATTGAAAATACAATACCTTAGCTTCACTCCTGGGCTGTTTATACCATACCAGTGGGTTTCAAATGAGGTTCTCAGATTGGCAAGATCAGCCATAAATGAGAGCACACTAGAAAATCTGCTTTTTAGATTGTCTAGTGCTGTCTTTAATCCACTGACTGAGATCTGAGAGAGAGGACCCAGAAGCTGGGTTTAGACAAGTCCTTAAGTGTGTCTAATGTACAGTACTGGACCAAGGTGATACACTGTCCCAAAAATAGAATATGCCCGTCTAGATCATGATTATATTTGTGCAGTGAGAAATTCAAATGCTGGGCTGCAGCATGTGGAAGCAGCCTTAGAGATCAGACTGCCTGGGAAAAGGAGACAGTGTTAGTTAGAAGTACAAGTTCTGCATCTAGATGGGAGCTACTCTGAGTCACTGGTTCTAAATCTGTAGGGAGAAAAATGACCCTTCCAAGGAGTCCCACATCAGCTATCCTGCATATCAGATATTTATATTATGATTCAAACAGTAGCAAGATTATAGTTATGAAGTAGCAATGAAGTAATTTTATGGTTGGAGGTCACCACAACATGAGGAACTGCTTTAAAGTTCACAGCATTAGGAAGGTTGAGAACCACTGCTCTAAACACTGGTGGGTCTGCTGGGGGTGGGGGGCTTAGTGCCTTCCTAGTTCAGAGAGCTTAACTCCAGTTACATTTTCTACTCCACACACATGGGCACAAAAGAACTAACTTTATATAGTAAATGAGTAGAAAGAAAAAGGCTTACTTTTCAAAACATCTCTATTGCTTTTTTAGCTCAAACAGGATTATTTTGAAAATGACATGCGTAAGATTAAAGGAAAGGAAACAAAAGATCCTTAGGATGAGGAAAGATGTGTCTGCCAGTATTACGTCACTGTACAGTTCCTTTGCTCTGAAATACAAACATAATTTTCCATATGGCTCGCCAGCAAGCATCTCTTCTTCAGATGTGGGTCCTATGCTGTGTAGCTCCAGATATCAAATAACCATGGCTTATACTTTAATCCAAGGATGTCTATCTCAAAGAACAAAACAAGGAGAACACTTTTTCATGATCAAAAAGATTGCATTAAGCTTAGCAGCATTGATCAAATTAAAGTACTTTTGAGTAATAGCCCCAGGACAACTATGGGTCATACAAGCTACAACAAACACTGTTAGCATTAGTTGAACTTGGTTCATGAAAAAATTTATAAACTGTTCCTAAAATAGACACTATACTAAATTTCATCTACTTCTTTTTATTCCTTTCTGCTATGTCTGGATAATACCTTTTAAACTCATTATTAAATAATTAGGCAATAAATATCAACTGCTACAGAGAAATAGAACTATCTGGACCCTCAAAACTGTACCATTCAGGTAATGATGGGAATCAGGCACTATTGTAGGATTTTTTTCTTTTTTACTTCTTTTGTTTTGTTCATTTACTTTCTGCCTATTCTCATGTCCTCCAATAAGTAGGGCCACTGTCACCGTATTGTGAAAGTACAGTTAGAGTCAAGAATTGCTTTAGGGTTACTATTCAAAGAAAACAAAAATGTTTATTCACTGTAAACAGTTTCTTATTATTGAATAATGTTTATTCTGATCTTTGTGTATTTTCTTTACAAAATACATTTTATATTTGTTCCAGAATAGAAGGTAGTAACTACTCCTTGTTCACTAATGATGCTCAGATCCATACGAAGTTCAGCTGTCAGAAAACTATAAAGCTTTAGGCATGGACCGGTGTCATGAGTGCATGTTTGCTGAGGCAGCTCTGAAGACATGTGCTAATAATTTCACATCTCTAAATATCTAACCATGTATTGAAGTGCCTGTGCTGGTGTGAGAAAGTGTTTTCTATTGCTGTCTACCCTACAGTGTAAACATAATGAACAAATGAGAAAAGGAGCTGTTAATGTAATAAAATAATTACCATTTGGAGAAACTATCCCAGCCTCAAGGATAAAAGGAAAGCTTAATTGTGTGAACAAAATAAAAATATTGAAATAATATATCTCTGTTTTCAATGCACTTTTTGTGGATCTCTGCTCACTCTGATCAGCCCTGTTCGGTCAGGCCCAATGATTTATTTATTATTATACATAAGTACACTCTAGCTGTCTTCAAACACACCAGAAGAGGGCGTCAGATCTCATGACTGGTGGTTGTGAGCCACCATGTGGTTGCTGGGATTTGAACTCAGGACCTCTGGAAGAACAGTCAGCGCTCTTAACCCACTGAGCTATCTCTCCAGCCCTTCAATGTACTTTTAATGCACTACCAATCTCTCTCTCTCTCTCTCTCTCTCTCTCTCTCTCTCTCTCTCATAGAAACAGATTCTGAGAGTCCTGGCATTCAAAAATAGCCACTTAATAGCAAGCAATTTAAATTCATATCACAATTGTAGCAGAATCCATTATAACTTCCCTACAAAAGCAATAGAATCTCATTTATAGCATTATAATCAATGCTAAAAAAAAGAAAGTACATTTTAGTAATTCTTCCATTGCAACTTTAAAATATGATTTTCTTGTCCCTAATTAAAAAAATTACCACTTTTAAGTCCATTCTAAAACTCATACCTAATGGCAGTGTATAGGGCACATCACAGAGTTCAGGAGAATGAAGCAGGAGAATCATACTTTCAAGGGCTGTCTGTGACAGCAAGAGTTTATAAGAAAAATTAAAGGTAAACAGGCAAAAAAAGGCAATTGCTGTAATGTAAAACAGCAGATTCCCCTTTTGTTTTTTTTTTCAAATTATCAATTTTTATTTATTTTGATAATTTGAAATAGAAATTAAAAATAGTTGTTTATTTCATAGATAAGAATGTGGTTTTTTTTCTTTTTTCTTTTTTTAATTGAATATTTTTAATTTACATTTCAAATATTATCCCCTTTCCAGGTCTCCCGTCAGGAAACCCCAATCCCATCCTCCCTCCCCCTGCCTCTATGAGGGTGCTCCCCCACCCACTTACCCATTCCTTCCTTCCTGCCCTGGCATTCCCTGTGCCCCTCAGGCACAAGGGTCTCTCCTCTTACGGTTATACAACACAGCCATTCTCTGCCATATATGTGGCCGGAGCCATAGGTCATTCCATGTGTACTCTTTGGTTGGTAGTCCATCCCCCAGGAGCTCCAGAGGGTCTGACAGGTTGACACTGTCAGCAGATTCTCTTAACAGTCCAAAGATTTCCTTCATTCTCAAGTTATGCTACTTCTTACCTGCCTTATTCATCTCTAGAAATATCCCCTGAAGAAACCTGGAATAGCTTATGGTTTTTTTCTTTCAACTATTTTTAGAAAAGAATAGAGAATAAGAAGAACGCATATTTGTAACAAATTTACTATGTTTGAAACACAGAATTGACAGGTTTTCATATGCATCCTCCCCAGTGCTATCATTACAAGTACTTGGTTTTGTACCCATTTTACATGAGACTAAATCAAAACCCAGAAATACAGCTTGGCCATAGACCTAAAGGGGAAAGAATCTTATTTGAACGTAATTCTATGCAAATCCAAAATGTATTTCTTTATACGCTTCATAAGACATTAACCCTGTCATATGTATTAGTAAACTCACTATAATTCCTACCTTTAATAACTAAGGTTTCAAAGCATTCTTATATGCATCTCTCCATTTTAAGGCAGAGAACAGAACACTGGGCTTGCCTGGCTTTCTGTGAAAGTTACCAATGCTGTATATAAAGTATAGTATCTATTGTAAGGCCTGGGCTCAATAACTATTGTTATTATTATTGATCGTCTGAGCAGGTTTAGAAGTTATATAATATAGCTGCCATCATTCCCTTTTGACAGAATTTCTCTAAGAAGATTAATCTCTTTCACATTATACTCCAGAAGGGAAAATTACTTCACAATTTTACTTTCATGACAACTACAGGGATTTCAAACATACCCTCCCCCTCTTCCACTCCAGCTTGCTTCAAACTGGGTGGGTATTGAGTATTAGAAACATAGGAGTAGGAAGGATTAAGGTCTTTTCCAGCAGAGTCAAAATATGGACTGCCACAGTGCCTTTTCACTACCCTTCAGGAAAGTGACCCGGAAGGTTGATCTTTCTCCTGTGTTTTGCTATCAAAACCTTAGACTAGGACGGCAAAGCCCTGCTTCGGATCTGTAACTAGTAAGGACAGGAGCACACACTGACGAGCTTGGATCCCCCTTGTCTGCAGCTGGGAAAGTGGATATCATCAAGTACATGTTTAGCGTCCACAGCCGCATTCCTACTCTCCTGATAGCAGGCTATGGAGTGCAAGAAACCAGCTCTGTATCAGTGACTCACAGCAACAGGAAATCTCAAACAGACCCGCCCTTCCTTCCTCTCTCACAGAGAGCTGAGTTGTAGAACCACAGGCTACAACCAGTCTCAAGTCTTGGAGAAAGGAGCTGGAACCAGAGACTTTTGCATGAGTCCTGAGATGTTTTCTTTATTGTGGAAACGTAATCTCTGTTGAGATCTCTTCTACCCCAAAGTGGCATAGTCTGAGCTTGGTTGTAATTTTAAACATGAAAAGAAAGGATTGAGGCAGGGGATTGAGTGCAGATGTGCCATTAGACATTAGGCTGCAGAACAAGACCAGGAAGGAAGGAAGGAAGGAAGGAAGGAAGGAAGGAAGGAAGGAAGGAAGGAAGGAAGGAAGGAAGGAAGGAAGGAAGGAAGGACATTCCACATTAAGAAAACGGAAAAGGCATTTGCCTTGACAAAGAATTTTTAATGTGCTATAAAACTCTCTCATTAACATCATATTATTTTTCTCTTTTCTTGAGTGGTAGATGACAGTGGGTGTGGTGGTGATATTGATGACAATGACGTTGATGTGAGGGTAAGCCTAACAGCTGTTTGTTACTGCAACAAGTGCTCTCTTCACCAGACACATTTCAAAGTCATTAGAGTCTTAGAAAAACTCACTGACATACCCATCACTGTTTCCATTTTACAGTAAAGGAATCCGTCAGTGAGCTCCTCTTCAGTGTCCCTCCAGAACTGTTTTTAAAATGTAGAAATAATAAATAAAACCCAAACAATATATATTATATATACAACCATGCATCCGAAGTGCAGTTACTGTTTGTGGTAATTTGTTGTGTCAAATGAATAATGGCCCAACTGACTGTCTATGTGCTTTTCACATCTGTCCAGATCCTGTGAAATATCTTGAGTTCATTCACAAAACATTCCAAGATTGCTAATATCAAAGTTGGAACTTCAGTTATACCAGATCAAATACATCAGTGTCTTCTGTTAAGTTCATTTCCTTCACCCTTTTCCTCAAGGCACAAGGTTGTGTGCAAGTGTGTGTGTGTGTGTGTGTGTGTGTGTGTGTGTGTGCGCGCGTGTGCGCACACATGCTATTATGAAAGAAATATCATTTCTTATTTTTTCTCTTCCTACTCTTCTTGAATCTTATTTTGTACTGTGAGTTTTAGCTACAACAACATTGAATATACTTGTTTTCTTATGTCTTATTACAAACTCTTTTCCATGTCTAAAAATCCATTTTTTTTCTAATCTACCCAATGTGTGCCTGCTAATCTTCCTGAAATTTTCTATTTATCTTTTTGTGTATTATGGAGTAATATAATGATAGCATGCTTAAGGACGGGCCTAGGAGTGAGAAAAAATAAGGCAGATGTTTCAATGGCATTGAAAGGGAGAGAGAGATGGGGAGAGGAAGGAAAGGAGTAGTGGTTGCTAGAAGAAAAACACACACATTCATGCACACATCATCATCATCATCATTTCTATTATGCCTTCTCACATAATATCCAGTGACTAAGTAGTTATTTCATAAAGTGTGAGGGATTCAACCATCTAAGCTGAGCTCTGAATGACAAGAGCATCTAATGATATAAAATAGGAGAATAGCATCAGGAATTATTTGTTCAAAGGTACTGGTAAGCCAAGAGAACCAGTCAGGCTCTCCCATGTCCCCCCACCACACCAAAATAGAAGCTAGAATGACTGAGGTACAGTCAAAATCCAAATGCCTTTGTCTATTAAACCAATAGAGCCAAGGTTTGATATAGTATAGTAGTATATTTCAGTTTTGTTTTGTTTTGAAAAGATGAGGTTTCTATATGTAGCCCTGGCTGTCCTGGAACTCTGTAAACCAGGCTGACCTTGAATTCAGAAATCTTCCTCTTTCTTCAAGTGCTAGGATTAAACATTTGAACCACATGCCTAGTTTAGTCTAATGTGTTTTAATAAATTCCTCACTCTATAGAGTGAGCGTTATATTTTTGGACATCAAGTAAAGAATCTGGAAGAGAGGTTAGTATATAAGTGCAAAGTTAAACCAAATCTTTCTTCTCTTTGATCACACAACATTTTGAAAACATACAATATTCATATTAATATAGTCTTTTAAAGCCATTTGTGTTTGTTTTCTTCTCTGCATGGAATAAGACCCTTGAGAATAGGGATGGTATGCTCCATTCCCTTTGATTATTACAATCATTCTTCCCCTCTTCCCACAATTCCCAGCTCTCTGAAGAGAGGGTCCCAGTGAAGACCTATAATTTAGACTCTCTCTCCACGTAATATCTGGCTGTGGGTCTCTGCCCCTACTCCCATCTGCTGCTGTCCAGGAGAATATGGCCACTGAATCAACTAAGCAGAGGGACTCACAAACACTGAAGTGCCAAGCATGGGGCCTGCACTGGTCTGTGCCAGGTCCTCTGAATATATGCTATGGCTGTTAGCTTGGTGTTCCTGTGGGACTCCTAACAGTGGAAGCAGATGTGTCTCTGACTTTTTTGTCTGCTCTTGGGACTCTTTTCCTCCTACTGGGTTGCCTTGTCTCGTCTATAGATGGGGGCTTTTGCATTGTCTTATTGTATTCTATTTTGTCATGTTTGGTTGTTGTCTCTCGGAGGCTTGCTTCCTTCTGAAGGGAAACAAAAAAGAAGTAGGTCTGGAGGAAAGGGGAAGTGGGGGAAGGTCTAAGGAGTGGAGGGAAGAGAAACTGGTTAGGATGAGAGTAGAATCATGAGAGAAACTGTGGTTAGGATGAGAGAGAGAGAGAGAGAGAGAGAGAGAGAACCTGGATGGCCCACCAACATACTGAACACTGCCTGCATAAATAAACCCATGAGGCAATGGATGAATAGAACAAAGACTCTACTTGCAGAAAGCTTAAAGAATCTAAAGACAACAATCTCCAATCGAATATAAACTGCAAAATGCACATGCATCAGTTATCAGGAACTAGACAACATTGTACTGAGCACAAAAAAGAAGTGCACAGGCCTTCCTTTTCTTGTCTGATGGCAAATTGGAGCCTTCAGTGTGATATTCTCTAACAGTATGAAAACACTGGGATCTTGGCAAGACTATCTCAGGACATACTCTATGGCTGATATTTGAGACCATGAATGTGCGTAAAATTAGTTTTGGATCACAATGAAAGTCAAATGAATCTACTGAGTAACCCCTTGTTTTTCTAAAACCATTACTAAAAAGCTTCAGAACTACTTTGGGTTATTTAAATTACAGTCGAATTCTGCCACTGGATAAAGCCCTCACATCCTGTCTAACTAGTATGTTGTCAACTTGACAGTAGCTGAAGTTATCTGGGAAAACTTGCACTGAGAAAGTGCAAGTCTGTGGAGGTGTTTTCTTATTAGTGATTGATATGGAAGGATCCAGACACCATAGGCAGTACCAACCTGGCCAGGTAGTCCTGGGAGATATAAGTAAGGGAGGAGAATGTGAGCTCAGAAAGCAAGCCAGTAAGTTGCAGTCCTCTGTAGTCTCTGCCTTGGTTCCTGTCTTGAGTTTCTGTCATAACTTTCTTTCATGATGGACTGAGAGTTGAAAATTTCACAGACATGGCTGCAAGGATATATGTAATTTGCAACCATATTTATAATGTTGAAGAAACACATGAGGTCAGTTTCAAGTAATAATGACTCCTAACACAAATATTTGCTTTTATGTGGCCAAAGTTCACACCCTTTCCTACTTTGCATTGCTTCTGGTCATGATGTCTTTTTCCCAGCAACCAGAAGCAAACTAAGGTTTTGTTGTTGTTGTTGTTTTTATTTTTTTTTTTAGCCATTTTACCACTTCTTCATTTATTTTTAAAAATTATTTTAAATGATTTTTATATGTATGGGTGTTTTGCATAAATGTATGTATGTGTAGCACATGTGTGTGTTGTTCACTTAGCATTCAGAAGAGGATATTGCCTCCCATGGAAATGGGGTTATAGATGATTGATGGGGTTATAGATGACTGAGGCTTAGGAATTGAACCCATGACCTCAGCAAGTATAGCAAGTGCTCTTAATCATCCTAAATCTTTTTTCTTGGAACTACAAAGCAGGCTGGCACGGGTACCTGTGACCTGTGCTTCAGTGTATCCCCTTGCCATTTTTCCATAACTCTGCACCTTGTGGGCCCTACCTTCTCCACACAAACAAAAGAAACCTTGAACTACACAAAGGATAGCCCAACTCCTTTCCCCAGGTGGCTTATTGTACCTGCTTGGTCTTCCTCAGTTGCCAGTGTGCACTGGTGAGCTTTTGCTTCATCAAAGCACCACAAAACTTACTTAATGCTCTAAAGTCACAGCTATTTATCATTTCTCACCACTCTGTTGATGATGTAGATCATGGCAGGTCATTTTGGACTTGCCATCTCAGATGTGTACCCTGATTTCCAATAGTCTTTCACAAAGGGTTACAGAAAAAGGTCCCCAGCAGTAAGGGAAGGCAAACTGCAGCAAGCAAGCACTCTTCAGACCTCTTTCTGTTTTCCCTGATGTTCCTCTCACTAAATCAAGTAACTGGCCCAGTCTAAGATTAAAAGACAAATGAACTGAACCTTTGCATGGTAGGTATAAGAAAAAAATAAATAAAAATTTCAAAGAGACATTGTTGCAGGGATATAAGTAATTTGCAGCCATATTTGTAACATTGAAGGAACACATGAGGTCAGTTTGTATTTCAAGTTATAATGACTCTTAGCACAATGATTTGGTTTTTATATGGCCAAAGATCACACCTAGAAAATCAAGGTATGGGGCTGGAGAGATGGCTCAGTGGTTAAGAGCACCGACTGCTCTTCTGAAGGTCCTGAGTTCAAATCCCAGCAACCACATGGTGGCTCACAACCATCTATTACAAGATCTGACTCCCTCTTCTGGAGTGTCTGAAGACAGGTACAGTGTACTTACATATAATAAATAAATAAATCTTTTAAAATATCAAAGTATAATTTAACTTGTGGGAGAGAGTATGTCTATTACTTTACTCTATCAGCTGCTTGCCACGACTATTCAGTAATTGTTGAATCAATTGGAGAAAAAGGAGGAGAGACAGAGAAAATGCATAGCCATCAGCTCTGTTCTAACTACTTCTTTAAAGAATCAAGAAGTACCACAGCAGAGTTGAGTTGACATGAGCTCTAAAGTCAGATGAACATACTTCCTGTGTAGCATCTGGCAAATCCTTTGCCCTTTCAGCCTTCTACTCCTCATCTATAACATGACATGGTATGTATACTACAGGACCATTACATATAGAGAAAAGAAATTCAGTTAAAAAACTGGCTCCATGAGTGCCAACAGTAAGGTATTTTCTCAATTAGTGGCCAATAGGGAAGCCCATTATGGGTGGTGCCATCATTATGCTGCTACCCCTGGATTCTATTAGAAAGCAGACTGAGCAAGCCAGGAAGCAACACCCCTCAATGCCCTCTATGTCCACTTCTGCTTCCAGGTTCCAAGCCTGCTTGAGTTCCTGTCCTGACTTCTTCCAATACTGGACTATAATCTGGAAGTCAAAGCAAAATAAACCCTTTTTTCCTCAACTTGCTATTTGGTCATGGTGTTTTTGTAGTAGGAATAAAAACCCTAACTAAGACACATACTGTTAGCAATCAGACACCTTCCTAGCCAGTGCCCAAGGGACTCAACATGACAACATACAATAGGACATGTCACCAAGGACCAGACTCAGCTAGGTTAAGGATCCTGAGAGAAGTGACACTGGAGAGCAGTGAAACAAATGATTGGAAGTCAAATTGTGGGTTCAAGCTGACACCCTACGATCTGCTAGGGATGACTCCCTAGAAAACTCTGCAGATAGCTCTTGGTTCTGTAGTTTGCTCTAGACAACTTTTCAGATTGTTCTCTGTGCTCTGCTCTGCTGGAGACAGCTTCCTCTTGCTACTCTTAAAAACTCTACAGTTGAGACAGCTTTCTGCTCGAGACAGCTCTCTCTGCTAGTAAAAAGTTTTAAAAGCTCTCTGTATACTTCATGGGTTTTTCTGACAAGTCAGAAAAGCTGATATATATATATATATATATATCTTGGATTTTCCAATCAAGTTAGAAATCCTGTTAGAAAAATTCTAAAAGCAATTTTTCAGTTTTCTGATCAAAATCAGAAAGCCAGAAAACATTTTATAAGAGCTATGTTAGCTCTCTAAGTAATTCTTGGGATTTCCGACCAAGGTCAGAAATCCTGTTAGAAAAAAATTCTTGAAGAGCTATGTTCACTCTCCAGAGACTGCCAGACAGCTCATTTTCACCAAAAAATAAAAATAGAAGTAAAAATAAAATAAAAAATCTAAAAAAGAATTGCTATGGGCCGGGCAGTGATGGTGCGCACGCACCTTTGATCCCAGCACAGAGGCAGGTGGATTTCTGAGTTCGAGGCCAGCCTGGTCCACAGAGTGAGTTCCAGGACAGCCAGGGCTATACAGAGAAACCCTGACTCAAAAAAACAAAAACAAAAGCAAAAAAGAATTGCTATGGTTCACTGCAAGCTCACCTCTTACAGACCAAAAGCCCCATTTTTAATTCACATATCAATTCAGTCATTACCCAGGTTCCCTTTTGGTTATCCTATGAATCGGCATCCCAGGGCCTCAGCCCCTTGATTCTTTTTAGAAAGAGACAGACCACAAGCACAAGTACCCGACAGTAAGACAAGCCGGTTGTACCCTGCCTTTCAATTACCATTCTGACCTTGCCTGGACCTAAATCAGCTCTGTCCAAGGCTGACCTTGAACTCAGAAATTATCTACCTTTGTAAGCATAAACAAACAAAATAGCTGTGTGGGATCTTGCCTTGCAATTATCACTCCCTAAATCTCTTTATCTCCTTCCTTCCTTTCTATCTTTCTGACAAACTGGATCATAGTGCAGCTGCCTCTACTTCTTTAGATATGTGAAACTCCTTATTAAATTCATATCACATCCTTATATTTTGCATAGTTGAGAAATTATATAGTTTTGAACTCATGATTTTAGAGTTCTTCCCATGCCTTAAGGGTTGTCCTGAAGGTAAAAGCATTCATTCTACCATTTGGCGGAGTCATAGCCACACCCTTGCCTCCCAGACTTGTGCTATCTCTGATTATCATGGAGTCATTAAGCTTGGCTGAGAAGACATTCCTCAAAGGAAGAGCATGAAAATATGTACACTATTATACAAACAAGCCTTTTGAGCACAGCAACCATCAACACTCATAAAGTCCCACAGCCTGCAGGTTCTGTTCCAGGGCAGAAAACCATAGCGCACTGTCCTTTACATGGCCAAGGCAGACAGGCAATTTGTCATCCCTAGATGCCCAGAGACCACACATTTCCATTGTTCCCCTGTCTCATGTCCTCCTGTGCATGTGCCATGGACTTTCTCTTCAGCCTCTCTCATCCATCTGCACTGCTAACAGTCTAAGCCTGTTAGATAGCTCTCACCCAATAACTATTTTTCACAGGTTTTCAGGTCAAGTTCATTTTCTTTTGGCTGTCATGATCTTCTTTGTCTTGGATTACCATTTCATTTTTACCTTTATACAGCCCAAATAGTCTTTTCATTTATATTTTTTTTCTTTAGAAAGTATGCAGAGACAGTAAAAAGCTCTAACCACAAGCACGTCTGAAAATATGTTTTGAACTTGAAAAGTCATTTAGATTGGTGTGCAATTCCAGCTTTAAAAGGATTTGTCCTCAGAACGTTAAAGCATTTCCCATTATCTTCAATCAATCAGTTTTCCTGGGAGGAGAGTGGCACACTCCGGTTCTCATTTCAGTACAGGTAATTTGTTTCTTCTTTAAGGAAGTTCTTCGGCTCTCACCTCTGATACAGTGATGTTTCATAAAAGATGCTTAACTGTGGAATCCTTCCCACTGTCATTTGATGATAGAGATGTCCCAGTCACCCACAGACGCCTTAGCCCTTTATGGGAAAAGTTGTCAATTATAATAAAAAATATTTTTTTTCTTTTGTTGGAACAGAAGATACGCATTCTCTTTGCATGAGAATATGGGAGCAGAGAATTAGGTGAAGGCAGGTTTAGATGGCTTCCTCTGTATCCCTTCAGTCAGTACCTTGGATTATGCATTATTCTACCCTAGAATTCTTGCTAATTTTAAACTTAGAACTTTTATTTGTGAATGGTTGTCTGTAGATTAAAATATTTAGAAAAAAATTTGATACCCATATTAAAAATGCTTTTGTTGATAGTATGCCCCAAGTGATGTGCTATGATAACTGTTTCAAAGAATCTACATATAATAATCTGTAATTGCTTAAAGCATGAGATGAGATGCACATTGGCTATGAGCAATCTGAGTTCATTTTGAGCTTCTGCAAATTTTCATGTGTGAGGAATCCTGTCCTGGATATTAAGAGATGACTATACTTTCTTGTAGATTTCTTTTTCTTTCTTCCTTCCCTTCTTCTTTCTTTTCTTCTTTCCTTCCTTCCTTCCTTCCTTCCTTCCTTCCTTCCTTCCTTCCTTCCTTCCTTCCTTCCTTTCTTCCTTCCTTCTTTCCTTCCTCCTTCCATCCCCTCCCCTCCCCCTCCCTCCCTCCCTGCCTCCCCCCATCTCCCCTCCTCCTCCTCCTCCTCCTCCTCCTCTTCCTGCTCCTCCTCCTTCTGGTTCTGATTCTGGTTCTGAATCTTCTTCTGCTTCCATTCTTTTTGCTTCCATTCACAAAAACAAAACCCAACTTTTATTGAGCAGTCTTCCAGGAGTGGCTCTAAGCGTTTCCTGTGCTCTAACCTGGCTAATCTCCACAAAACACATTTGAGAGAAATACCGTAATTGCCTGCATTCTATAATGAGACTACAGAGATGCTGCCACAGCTCACGATTGGCTCTGCTGTCATGTGAATCCTTGTACTCCACAGTCCTGCCCTCCATTTATCTCTGAGAAGTATTTTAGAAAGCTTTAATTTTCTGATCCAGGGATTTATTAGGAGCTCCTTCTCCTTCATTTTTGAGAGGCATTTATTTCTGTGGAATGTGAGATACAGAGGCCAAGAGGGTGAGACTGTGTTCTGTCTGCAGTGTTGCATTGAAAACAGCCTGTGATTTCTGAATTTGAAAATGACCAAGTCATCTGGCTGGATCCAGACATAAGCAGTTGTTTACACTGGCCTGTATGTGGCTCTGCAGTGACAGACAAGAAGTAGCCAGAGGTTTACTTTTAGAAGCAGAAATAAAATTATTGTATCCACTATATGAATTAAGTTAATTAGAATTTTCAAAGACTTCCTTTTAAACCTGAAGAAATGTTAAAACACACACATACACAGCAAGCTATTGTGCTGTGTGATATTTAATACATTTAAGAAAAGAATCTATTTGACGTTTGAAATTGTCTTCTGCAAGTAGTCCAGGTCTATTAACACAGGATTATGGTTCCTTTTTATAGGATAATCATGATATATCATTTCTTAATAATATTCACATACTATAATAATAAAAAGGATTTTTTAACTTAAAAATAGTTTAATCAACCTATTAGCACAGTATACACTAATCAGTCATTGAGACTATCTCCCAAGTGATTAAAAAAATAAGTAATTAATGATAAAGTAGCTATATGGAAAATGCAAAAAGAGAAATGGAAGAAAGCCCAGGGGTACAACATTTCTACTTTTAAGTAATTGTGGATCCATATTTCTGAAGTTGGAAGGTCAAGACAGCAATATTAGTGAAGGATGCAAGGCTTGTATCTCTGATTTAATGTCTCAAGAAAACAGGGTTGAAAACACATGTCCATGCACATCCACTTGGCTACAAAATGTCAGGCAGCACAGGCTTGTGAGGGAATAAAAGCAGCATTACAGCATACTGCCCTTATTAGGAAAACCTGAGCTTTAATAGAATGCTAGCATTGGAGTAAGAGTCCTAATTGCAAGGTAGTTTGTATCCTTAGCTGTTTCTACCTGCTTTCCCTCCACAGACCTGGAAGAGCAGCACCCAGGTGGATGGTCTTTAAATCCCAAGAACTATGGATGGCTGTTAGGTTTACCTGACCTCAGGTGTAGAAACTGAGGCCATGTGAATTTAAGAGCTAAACAAAATAGAGATAAATAATATAAAAAGATAAAACGCGATAACACTGTTTTGTTTTTTGGAGAGATGGTCTGGGTTGTTACATGACTATATGCCATTTAAAAGGACCAAGGGCTAAGCAGTGCTAATTTCAGACAAAACAGTTAGATCTCTACATCTCAAAGGGGAAGCCAGTGGGACAGATTCACAGGGGCAATCCCAACTTTGTATATGCTAATTTTCTTATTTACATGAAGTGGTTAGTGTTCTGTTTCAGAAGATTCATCCATGTGATCCTGTTACCTGTTAAGGAAAATCCTGCTAGACTTTAAAAAAATTTTTTAATGGGTGTTTTTCTGTCCCTTGGTTTCTAGTTTGTTTTTCAGAGTGGTGAAGCAGTATCAGCTTTTCATCATGTCAAGGATATATTGGAGGCAGTCAGGTACACAAAGTAAAGAAACCATGAAGCTTCTTTGGAGGGGGTAGGCTAGAGACGCACACCCACAGAGCCCAAGGTCTACAAAGACACCGTGGTTGTTCATAGGAGGAGCATACATACAGGAAGGCTCACATGGAAAGGCAGAAAGCAGAAGTGGGCCAGCTGGTCCCCTTTAAAGGCAAAACGTCCTTGAGAAACATTTATAAATCCCTTTTGAGAACAGCTGACCTGTCCTCCCTCCACCATCCCTATGACCGGAAGGAACATTTGCAGGATGGAACTAGAGGTTCCATGACTACCCAACACAACCACCCTGGGGACCAAACCTCCGATTAATGCGACTTCATTAGACATAAAAAGCACAGGAGAACAACAGTACGAACTATGAGTATTCAGTAAAATGACTTGACTTGCTATGCTCTGATTTTTTGGAAATAAAATTATGCTTGAAATATAATTTCAGAGCTCTAGAATACCTAATTACTGCTTATCCAGATATACTGTGTTAGCTTTCAATCTCTCTCTCATACACACACACACACACATATAAATACATACATAAAAAATTTAAACCATACTTTTTTAACAGTATGAGAGTAGCTTGCATGCATCATGCCACTTTATCTGCTTATACTTTAATCCATATTTTCTATGACAAGATTTATTTCTTATAGAGAACCACGGGGTAACTTTTAAATTCATGTCATTTTACATTGGCACCACACTTTAAAGTCTGATAGTTTTTCCAATTATTATCAAAATACCTGTTGTAGCCTTCTTCTCCAGTTCAAGACAATGCCTAGTAGCACTGATTTCATGTGCTTATTTTGTCTTCTGGGTCTCATTTAGTTTGGAGTCGTGTTCAGCCCTCCTTTGACTTCATGCCATTGGAATTTCTGATGGAAGAAAGCTAATTATCCTTAGCATATATGTATTTAACACTGGGTCTCTCTGTTGTTTCCTTGTAGTTAGACAAAGGTGATTCCTGTTCAGTTGGATCTTCATGTTTGTGGTGTGGCTTCCATGTGGTACTCACTCACGTTTTGGTGATGGTATCATGCAAGATGCTGACCTGTGTTGGTACTAGATACCTCCTTATTGTTTATATTATGGAATAATTGTTGAGAGGTAATTTAAAGTACTATACTTATCCTGTTTCTCATTAAAATTTGCTCAGCTGTATCATTTGTTGATCTTTCTCTATGTTCAGTTTAACTGATGATTGTAAAATTGTAAATTTCTACCTTTAGTTTTTCTATTTTCTGTATCTTTCTGTTAGTCACCATTTTTTGTAAAGAACAAATTTACTTTCTTTCTCATTTAGTAATAATCATATTGGCTATATGAATTTTAGTGGGTTTTTAAACATTATATTCCATAAATCTCTCTCAATTTCCTGGTAAAATTGCCTGGATTTTTCTAGTGGATATGCATTTAAGTTGGCCTCTTCGTACTTTCGACATAGGATACTTCTTGACAAACAAAGAAAAATTCAACATGACTTTCTTGTCTCAACTGAGGACTCCTTGCTTTTCTCCAAGAAGTTTCAGTTTCTATGTAAGTTGACCAATTTTTGAAAATGGCATCATGGAGATTGTAAGTGTCCTTCTGAAGCATATCTTCTGGTCTCAGTGATAACCCAAATCTAGATCAAGAGAACTGTGTCTGGCATGCAGACTGTAATCATGCCAGCCTGGAGATACTGTGTCTATTCTTTACAGAAACAGTGTTACTGAGTCTGTGAAACATGATCTCATACCACCAAAATGTACTGAATTGCAAATAATTATTTAAATTATCATATAAATTAGTCTATAAGACAAATCAATTTAAGATGTAATATTTTAAGTGATCATAGACATTTGCCTCACAGTGAAATGGAGACAGTGATACACTGTGCTTTGGAGTGCCTTAGGAGGCCCAAAGTGATCGATTTTTGATTCAGATTGAAAATAGTATAGAATGTAAATACAAAATGTTGTTTCAAATATACAGTATGATGAGGCTGATGCAATCAGCATGTACTACTCTTTCAGAGGACCTGGGTTGGATTCTCAGCATCCAAGGCAGGTGGCTCAAAACCACCTTTAACTCCAACTACAGCAGACTGGAGTCCTTGGACCTCAACTGTTGCTATTATTCAAATAGGCTCCAACACATCACATGATCACAATAATTAAAAATAAAGTAGATACTAAATACACAGTATGCAAACAATAAATTATTGTAGTGCTAAAATTGTTTTAGGTGAGTTAAAGAGATTCAAACTATGTTACCAATGGCAGCTCAAGTTAAAATGAATATGAAGGGAGAAGGGCTGAGAAAGTTACTTTCTGGGCAAGGCACGGCCTTTACCATCAAGAACTCAAAGCAGCTCAAAATTACTATGCTGAGTCTAGGTAAGAATATGTCTTCAACAGCAGGTATGGATGGAGGAAAGGCTGGAGGGCAGTGGCAGTCAACCAGTTAGTACTGATGGATTCAGGGAACCCACAAGGCTCCTGTGGATACAATGACATAGATGGCCCAGGTTAAACTAAATGATTCACAAAAACAAAGCCCAAAGTCATGATTCTGGGAAAGAAGGGATGGGACTGAAGTGACAGGGATGTGAAAGATATAAGAGGAGGCAGGAGGAGAGTAGTCAGAATACATTATATGCATATAGTTGTCAAACTTCACATACGTGAAATTGTCAAATCATAAAATTAATCGATAAAATGCATATTATTAACTTTAATAGAATGCATTTGTCTTCTCTAACTTATTAATATATTTCCAATCTAAGTAACATTTATTTTAAAACTCGATTGCTCTTTTGAAAAGCCATCTGGGGAAGCAAGGAATACAGATGAAAGAGAAGTTTATTGCAGAGACAGGCTGGGCTTCAAGGTTTCTTTGTCCAGGAACAACAGGCCAGCCTAAAACAACAAAGTCTATGACAGCCTTGCGTTGTAAAAATCAGCTTGTAGCAATACCTCTTCTGCAGCCAGGATCCAATTCAATATCTAAGACTGGACAATCCTCCAATTGGTTTACAAGTGTTAAACCCTGCATCAGAATTTGTCATCACTCAGCATATGTTGTAACCAAATGTAAAGACTTGCACTCTTCTGTGGCCATAGAACCTCAGGGTGGAGACGGAAGCTATAGCATTTGCAGTTATAGATAATGTGAGATCCCATGATGAGATGGGAAAACAAGACTCACAATGTACTTCCCCCAGTTGGTTTGCCTTCATTTGATTCTCTAATTTATTTCAGATTCCCCAGGCTTCTCAGCTGCCACATTTATAATAGAAAGATCCTGAGATTAAAAGGGGCTTTCAATGCAAGACAGGGGAACAGGAGCATGACTGGAACTAGAGTGTCCAAGTCCTGTTGCTTTCTCAATGGAATAAATGAACATGAAAGAAGAGGCTAGGTTAAAATACAGAAAGGAAGCTAAGCCAAAAGAGCTTTAAGAGACCAGCAAGGAAGGATCATGGGCAGCTGTGCCAGGACTGCTTAGTCTTATCTTTTAGAGAGAGGTGGCATGATTGGTGAAATTATAGGACATTAGGAGGAGAGCCCTCTAATTCTAAAGGAGACTGCAGTCTATGGCGGTGGAAATGTAAAGGATGGACATATCATTCCAACAACTCGTCGCAGCTGAAGGAGCTGAAGAGACAGGACTCCCGACCCAGGAGGAAGTGGTAGAATAACCCGACTTACCTGCTCTGAAAAGCAGTGACAGTGGGCACAGAGTGAGTGAATAGATATTACAGGTGGAATAAATTAACCCAGAGAAAAGCAGGAGCTGCACACCTGCCTCCCTCCTCCACTCTTGGCTTGTTGCAGGAAAATTGCATCCTTGGTGAAGTGGAAATTTCTGGTTTCTTTGGAGATTCATTTGTGTCACATGATGTTTCTCTGGAAGCTCTTTTATGTTTACCGATTGGACTGGACTGCCATTATTGATTTGGATTTGATGTTTTGCCTTGCATTGCTGATATCCTGACAGCAAAGATTGGAATCTCCCCCAAAGAACTCCTTCTAAACAGGGCCATGACCCTGGTTTCCTACTCCCTTTTCATTTGCCCTACCTCTGGTCAGTGGGCTAGAAGGAAGGTTGAAGAGGTTAAGAACCCTTTTTAAAGTAGATTTCGAAAAATCTAAACCTATACCCTGGTTTATGGCCTGCTGTGTTTATAGGAGGTGACTCAGGAGGCCTGAGGGGAAGCCAGGAGTGACTCAGGATGGCAAGAATCCCTGCAATGTGTTTTTTATACTCAGGTGGACACATAGCTCTAAGAGGCACAGAACCCTGTGGGATTCCCCACAAGGTTGAATGGAGTAAAGACTGTTGAGTCATAACCCGAGTGACAGAGTTTGCACCTCTATTTGCTCCTTGCCTTAGCTCCTGGAGAAAGCGAAAAACAGAACAGTACTTTATCACAGAGGCTCAGTGTCTTCGTCTTTGTCCATGCTTCTGATTACATTGTCAAGCTGGATAGCACAATATTTAAAAATAAAGAACTACATCCTACTACCCACTCTGTATCTCCTCATTATTTCCCATTCCTTACTCCCTCAGCTTCATTTCCTCCTGTACAAAAGATCAATATCTTTTGATGTTCAAATTGTATGTCTACCATGCTTCAAATACCATAACCTAAAGACTAAGTTATTTCACTATGCATGTATTCCTATTCATTCCATCAAATTCAAGTTTTGACAATCCATGCATAACATAGTAAACAGAAGCAGAAATAAAGCAGAAATATTCATTCATCAAGAAAGATCCTTGAATTGATTACCCTGAGGAACAAGACAGAGTAAAACATAGCCCAGATTCCTCTGGAGAGCCTGTTTTACACACAGTTGGAATCAAGTAGAATCTCTGTGTGGATAAGATGAAAAGGAAGGCCAGAATTCTCATTCTGTCTTTGAATCTTTGTGTAAACAGAAACTAAATATGAATTATTTCTGAAATGGATTTTAAAAGATCAATATCCTTTGTAGTGATCAACGTTAGCTTGTGCGTGGATAACTATCTGCACAGCTTCGTGTGCGAGGGGATCACAGGAGAATCTGTGCCTTAAAAATGAACAATTAAACCTTGGAATCAGAAAACACTATTTTTAAGGGAAGAGAAAAAAAGGGGGAAAGTAGCTCATTGCCTGCTTCAGATAAGTGAAAGTGCATTAAATTGTGAAGATAATTGATATTGACATCAAGAAATAATGAAAATTTATGCTATGCCTAGTGCATAAGACTGCATGCCTGTTGTTTCTTTACATAGGATAGGCTGTCAATCATTCTAAAATTCATATAGAATCCCCATGCCAATTTATACTCACAAATTTAGGGTAATAATGACCAATTCAGCATCTTAGCATCTTCCTTTCCTTTGAAAATACACACACACACACACACACACACACACACACACACACATATATATTTATATATGATCATATATGTAATCATAATTATATATGATATATATATATATATATATATATATATATATCATATATAAAATATGTTACCGGGTGAAAAGCAAATTTAGAACTTTAGAGGCAAATATTTCAATATTTTTTAAAACCAGCAAATAAGGCATTTTTGTCTCATAACTCATTAATGTTAAAACAATATCATATTTAAAAGAATGGCCACAAATGTGGGTTTATAACTGGATTCAAGATTCATGCTTTCTTTGTCTTGGGAAGTTTCACATAATAGACTTTCAAAATGATATTCCCTTTCAGCCTTTTTAATGGTCAGAGTTTGGGGAGCAGTTTTCACACATCATTGGGATAGTTGGCACAGTCTTTTGTCATCTTTGAAATAGGAGCCTGAAGTCACTATGTCCAGACTAAATGACTATGGCCCTGCCAGTCTACACATTTGCAAGTAGGTGCATGGAAAGTTGACACCATTGTGTAGAAAGTAATTGGTGCTGAAAGCTTGCAGCCAAGCAAGTGAAGGCTTGTCCCCTCCACTTCCTCTTCATGGAGATCTGGACTCCAGTACAAGTTTAGTAGAACTTAAAAATGAAAGCCAAAGTTCAAGAAAAATTGGCTCAACTCAGTAATTCATAAAAATAAAAACGTGGCAAATTTCTGTTGGTATTTCTTAAATAAATTATAGATAGAATATATATTATTGTTAAGCACATAAATAAAACTCAAAATTTTTAAATGTAAAAAAAAATTTACAACTCTTTTAAAATGAACTGTTAGGAATTTTATGTGCTTTAAAACTATCCAAAATTTTATTCTGAATTTTTTTTATTAAACTTTGTTTTGTGACACTAATACTGAAACTTGGTTTTTAAAGGAAGAAATTAATAAAGCTAGCTTTCAAATACTTGTCCTAAACACAGACTGTTAGATGGACTCTACATGTCAGGTCAGGTTCCAATTTTCTTTTAAAAGATGTAGAGAGAGTTTAAAGAGCAGCTGGAAAGGACTTTGGGCACTGTGACCTTTCATAATGCATTCAGAGGACTCTAGTGGTGTAAGGTGTCCTGAGCCACTAATGTTCTACTAGAAGTGGAGGGGTAACTCACTGTGAGTCACCAGGGCTCCAGTCTGTACCCAGTAAACTCATTGGCCCACCATGCTGGACTATAACAGCTCCTTTTCTTTATCTGCTAGGCCCTCTCTATCCGTGGAGAACAGAGGGTTTCTTACATCTCTCCAGGAGAGGTTACATAACATAAAGTGAGTCATTTAAATTTATGATCAAGTCTCTGGTAGGCCTTAAGCATTATAATTTACTAGCAGAATGTAAATTAATCTTCAAATAACTGCATAATGTAGTTCCAGTATGGAGAGAGAATAGGAATATAGAGAGAAACATCAAAATTAGCATTTGAAAAAAAAACTAGTTGGAAAAGGGGAAACAAAAAGCAAGAAACAGGAAACCTTTCCTTGACTGGACTTATGTGCATACAAGCAAGGATTATGAGGAGAAGCCCAGGCGGGATGCGTGAGTGTGGGGGAAGCAAGTGCTTTCAAAATGACTTATGAAGGGTAAAGGTCATGAGCCTCATTGCCAACTGCTTTTGAGTTCATGCTTTTTTCCTGCTCACTGGTCCAGCTCCACGCCGGGCATGGTGGCTCACTCCTTTAATCCCAGCACTCAGGTGGCAGAGGCAGGCAGATTTCTGAGTTCGAGGCCAGCCTGGTCTACAAAGTGAGTTCCAGGACAGCCAGGGCTATACAGAGAAGCCCTGTCTCAAAAAAACAAAAAACAACAAAAAATAAATAAAAATAACTCTCTCTATTTCTGTTTATAACCACATCCCTGGTATAATCCTTTATTCGGAGGTACAACAGAAACTTGCCCAAGTTACCAAGCCGACGGAAGCAGACTGGAGATTTTAGTAAAATTGTTCTGATGCCCGAGGTAAGTCCATCTTTAAGTTTGCTGCAGTTGAGAAAGCAGATATGGAAAGGATGTAACATGAGGTAGCAGGTGAGTGGACTGTGATTTACCAGGTCAGAGTTTCTCCTTCAATCTCCTATTTCACCAAAACAAAGATGAATAAATGAGCTTTTGCCTGTCCATTTGTAGATGATGTCTTGGGAGTCTGGAAGCCACTGAAACACTGTAAGAGAAAGGATTCATGGATCAAAGCTTCCAAATAACACACAAATGAAGAAGTAAACTGTGAGAGATTGAATGTTCTATAGAAGAAAACTGTATAAAACACCCTGAAGACTTCATGCTTTGATTAATAGTTACCTCTGTGAGTTACTGAAATTTTACAAGCTGGTCTTTTTAAAGAAAGTTTAAAGACAAAACCTTTGAGTTCTATTGATAAAGGTTTGCCAAAATTAGAAAGTATCATGTAATTCAAATTTTAAAATGTAATTTTAAAATTTCAATTTATATTCCAGATCTAGCCTTGACTGTCTAACGCCGTGTCTCCCTTAACTGGAGTCAGTTTCATTTGGCTCAGCTGTGATTTTGGCAAACAGGGATTCCCTCTTTGGAGTGTAAATTCTCGCTGGACGGAAAACAATGTGGACAGATTCACTCTGCATTCTGGAAATAGTGACTCAGCCCTTCCTCACCTTCTCTGTAAGTTGAAATATGCGTGCTATGTGTCTCAGAACTTTTCTTCATTCTGTTTTTTTTTAAAGGAAATATAGGTGAGACATCTCAAGATATAGGTGCATATGCACCTGTATATGATGCTGTTATATGCACATTTGTATGTATGTGCATAGTACTACATTATAAACATAAAATTTAAAATGAACATTCTTCTAGCAGCATCCTAATCAGAGTTGGAGGTACAGTATAGAGGTAAGAATCTTGGTTCTCTGATACATTCTCTCAATCTCTCTTCCTTTCATACTTTGCAGTTTGCCTTATAAGGCTGGAGAGCTTAGTGCTGTTTACTGCCACACACAGGGCGTCCAGCAGTGTTATGTTTTATAAAAAGATAAAGAGGAAGGGTATGTTTTGGTGGAGACGTGGTATGGTGTGGGGGAAGGGGATACCTCAAGCAGAATGTCCTCAGCAGTCCTTCACCTTGGAACCCATCAGCCTTTATTATCCTTTGATACATTGTGCTCCTGGAGGAACACATGGGTCACCTGACTTCAGAAAGACAGATAAAATACAGTGTTTCTCAAAGGAGTTATTATTTTTACTGGAATGAGAGTTACTGTCAGAAAAACATTGACTATCCGTGAATCTGGTGTTCTGAATGTCAGTGGCTCCTGTTCCCCAACACAGTTAAATAAACAAAATGCCTCTGTATGTATTGGCAAGAGTTTCCCCAATAGCAAAGACTAATTAACTTAACTGCCTTCCTCAGGATCGATTCCCAGGAAAAGAGAAGCAAACAAAAATGGGTTACTGGGAAAATGAGTCATGGAATGATGACAAAGTAGTCCCACATCCTGTAGTCAATATGCTGGCCTCTCTTCATGTCATATTGACAGAGCACACTTGTTTATTTGAAGTAACTTTTCCACAATTTTTTTTCTTATCTGTGGAAGTTGAATCCAGGGCCTCACTCATGCTAGACACATGTGATAACTCTATAGCTCTATATGCTGCCTTTTTTGTCCCCTCCTCCCCCTCCCCCTCTCTTCTTCCTCCTCTTCCTCCTCCTCTTCTTCGGAATCAGCTAAGATGCCCAGGCCCACCTTAAATGTGTAATTTTTTTGCCACCACCTCCTGAGCAGCTGGGATATCAGGCATGGCACTACCTAGGTCTGAGTAGAAGTAATGTTCTTCTGTACAGTGAAAGACAGAGAAGAAAGCAGCATTGTGTTGTATATTTAAGCCAAATCATGTTGAATGTCTGACATGTGTATTGTATGCATGATAAGCTGCCTGATCAGTAGCTCTTATGGTTTTTCTAAACAGTGGAAGCAAAGATGGGCCAAGTGTCTAATCTGTTGTCACACTGGGGGAAATAACTAGCTGTCTAAGCACCAGTGACAAAGCTCAGCTTTCAAGCTAAATATTAGAATTTTGGAAAATTTGTAACAACCTTTACTGTAAGCTTGTCAGATTCCTAATTCTTAAAGACTCTTCTGAAGAAATTGGCATGGATAGTAACAAATACATTTATTAAACATTAAGCCTGTTAATCATGCAAATTTTCTACATGACCTATCTGCAATGTTAGAGGATCATATAAGAGTAATGATTGAATTTAGAACAGCACTGATCTGGCTTCAGAACCACATTTCAACCAACAAAAGAAATGACCACTTTGTTAATGTAGAATTAAAAGTCATCGAAAGAAAGCTATGTTCAATTGAGTGGATGGAACCTGTTCTCAGTGAAGTCATGCCATTATACTTCCCTTAGGAGTTAATCCAATTGGGCACACCAAACTTCTGGCCAAGGGACCATCCCACATAAAGGTAGTTCTCTGCCTTAAGGCATGATAAAGAGATAAGAGAAATCATATTCCTTTAATGAGATAATGTACTTTTCCTTCCCAGATTTCTCACCTCCTAGTACTGTCAGTGCCAAGAGGTTCTGTTTAGTCTGCTTGAGTCAGGCTGCAGAAAGATATGGTTCCCTTGTTTTTCTTTTCTGTCTCTTTATTTTGAGTGCTGACCAGAGCCTATGTCTGCTTTTTCTGAAACTAAGGTTTTCACTATTTCTCTAAGGGCTCCCCCACTTCCAGTTGGCTGCCTGCTCCCCATGTGACAAACCTCCAACTAGTTTATTTCAAACAGCATGGCTTTTCCTATTTTCTTCTTCATCTTTCTCCTCCAGGAACCCTGCCTGTCACCGATTGTTCCTTTTCTGAATCCATTGTTAAATTATTTCATTAATGGAACTAAGAACCCCAAGAGAGGTTCTCAATTTAGTCAGAACCTTGTGGCGACTTTGGTTTGATTCTCTAAAATGTCCTGTAACAACTTGACAAATTTAAGTGTAATGTCAAACAAGAGGAGCCTTAATTACCTTTTAAAAAATGTAATTCTGTATCTGATCGAGGCCAGATTTTCTTTTGATAATTCACTCAAAACATCACAACTAACCAAATACAAAACCCAGAAAATGTAAATATTCTAATTTCTCAATATGATATATATCATCAGGTCACAAACAAAATAAGATGAATGTGAGAAAGAGACTTGTGGGAAGATGGGATCACGGGGAGACAGGGAAGAGATCAGAGAGGGTGAGGGGTGAGAGCGTACAAACCGTGCTGTGTGCATGGGTCAAATTGACAAGGAACAGATTTAATCAACCAAAGAAAATTCTTATTCTAACTGATCATACAGTTTTTAAAAATATATTATTTCTTCATTTCTTACTGGGTATTGAAGCCAGAGTCTGGTAAACATCAGGCAAGTGTTGTACCATTAAGCTACGGCCCCACCCTGCTCTACCTGTTATTTATTATGTGGTTTTTTACTTTGAGGCAGGGTCTCACTGATTTGCCCAGGCTTGTCTTACACTTACTGTATATCCTTGGTGACCCTGAATTTGTGATCCTCCTGCCTTAACTTCTAATACTGGGATTATGGTCCTATGATACCAGGCCAAAAGTTTTTTGTTGTGGGATTTTTTTTTTTCTTTATTTTGTTTTTATTTTGTTTTATTGCTGAGACAGACTCTCCCTAGTACCTTGGCTGGACTGGAATTTACTGTGTAGACCTGGTTGCCTCTGCCTCCTGAATGCTAACATTAAAGCATTGAAGGACTATGCTTCTACACCCAGCTAGATTTACCTATTTGTTTGTTTGTTTGTTTGTTTTGTTGGTATGAATTTTTAAATGATAATTAGATTTACTTTTAAAATAATTAAATATTTTAATAAGTTTCCTGCTCTATAGATTGGTAAATACTAATAGATTAAAATAATAATAATAATAATAATAATAATAATAAAGTTTCTTTGAGTCCTGACATTTTAAGAAAATGAAAAGTATTCTGAGAATAAATTGTATAAGACTTGCCATATTAGATGGATAGTTCCATGATACTTTAGGCACTTCCATTCTTTCCAAATAGTGTGCCTTAGAACACTAGCATGTGAGCTGCCTGAACTTCTACTCTTAATAGTGACCGAAGTGCCGGGGAGACCTTGATTCTCACAGCCCTCAGAACTTAGTCGAAGTGATGTAGAGTGTTTCAACCTTCAATGTGCTAACACTCAAGTGATTCCTTAACACAGCTAAGACAGCCTAAGGGCCAGAGATTCAACAGAAATAGCATCCATCCAGTGTCGGCTTCATAAAAGAAATACCTGAGGAATTTTTGAACTTCTTATCTTAGGGGAAATAAGAAAAACTTCAAATCTGGTTCTTGAGAGCAGTAATTGATCTCCAGGAAGAAAACGCAAATGTCTAAATTTAGCCCTTTATTTTCTGCAGTGTCTTTGTAGGCAAGCAAGAGTGTATGCGGGAGAAAGGCTCTATGCTCATGGGAGGAGGGCTTCATAGTCAGCCGTCAGAAGGCCGTATCAGCTGGCTGTTCACAGGCAAGGCATTCAAGTGCACTTAACTCAGTCTCCCGATCTGTAAATTGGTACCCCCTTTCAAATAAAGTCTTTAGAAGAACAACTGGTATGCAGACCCATTCATAAACTTAGCTCTTACTTTAGGAATAAACTGGCTGGCTAGTTGTGTATAGCTATATTCCCACTTGTTCAAAAAACTAAGGACAGAAAATTATTTGGGGGCCAGTAACTCGAGGTTGGATAACAACATACTGAAAGTTCATCTTAAAAATGAATTGAAGATTTCATTAATAAAGGAAAACTCAGTGTGCGACGCTATGTCTGTCCATAAACTGACACACAAGTTTATTTTCTTAAAATTTTATTTTAAGAAAATAAACTTTCTATAAATACAATATCCAATACTGGAACATTTAAAAGTGACTCTATTAGTACCTAATGTCTTGGAAGAAATGAAATCAGAAACACATGTAGTAAGAAGCTTGTCTGTGTTCAACTGTGGTTAAAAAATACAATTTTAAATATTTTGGATTTAGAGCCGGGGTGCAGCTGAATGGGAGATAATGTCCTCAGCACTCAGGAAGCCCCCCTCACCCAGATCACCCCACACTGAAAAATACAGAGCCACTAAGATTGCAGGAGGCTATTGCTTTTCAGGAATGGCAACTAGAGCCTTGAAGATGTAGGGTGCTCTACCTCTGAGTGGCATCCCCAGCCCCAGGTTAGCACCAGTCTCATTTCTATGGAGTTTCAGCTGTGGACTACTATCATACCTAATGAATAATATGCAAACTTCAGGAATTAAAGGATAGATGCCTATGATTCTCCTTTTTAAAAGAATATAAATACACACAAGTTTATTTTCTTATGTATGTATCTATAGAAAACATAGTGTCAGTTATTTTCAGGCAATATACAAGTTATACCAACTCATGATCTCAAAAGTATTGTACATTGTCCTATGTGTGAATCTTCTCCACCTATTATGTTGTCATGTCTCTCTGGCCAAAGGACTTCAGTTTGTTAACACACACACACACACACACACACACACACACACACACACACAAAATGAAACCAAACAACCAACCAAACAACTGACCAACCATGGAATGGAGATTCTGGCCAAGGAAGGAGATCAGTGCCTTGCTCAGAGCAGCCACCATTAGAGAAGGTTCTTCCGGCAGAAGATGGTAGCAGACACAAACACTCACAGCCAGATATTATGCAGAGAGTGAGAAACCTTCTAAGGAAACAAAGGGATGGCTACAGTATGAACTCACAGAGATTAAAAGAGCATGCACAGGGCCCACAGGAGTCTGTACCTGATGGGGTCCTAGACCTGAAAGGAAAAGTGGACACATACACCCTATCTCTAAACCAGATGTAATATCTAGTTCATAACAACTTGCAAATAAAAATGTATTTTTATTCAGGGGAATATTACCAGTAGTGGGTATGCGGCATGCCCATCAGTAGATGGCCTACAGAAAACAAACTCAGTGGTATCTTTGGGGGTTCCTTGTCCCATAACGTCTTGTCAGGGATCCTTTTAATTTTATCTACTTTTTCATTTCATTTCATTTCATTTTATTTTTATATTTTCTCTCTTTTTACCCAAAGGTCCTTTGCATATGTATTCTGGTTTACAGTTTAGTAGTGTCACGGAATTTTTAAGTGTGGAAAAGAGTGGGTCTCTGAGTCTATCTGGTTTTTATACCTTCTCTTAGGCTCTTTTTCTTGTTTGTTTGTTTTGTTCTACTTCAATGCATGAGCTTGTTGTTTTACCTTTTAAATTATATTATATTATATATTATTATATTATAATCCCTTAGAAGCTTGTTTATTTTCTAGTGAGATTAAGGAGGTGAATCTGGATAGGAGGCAAGGTAGAGAGGAACTGAGAGGAGTAGCAGGGGAAAAACCATAATCAGGATAAATTACATGAGAAAAAAAATCTCTTTTCAATAAAAGGAATTATAAAGAGTAACTCCTGGGCCAACTCTCCAGCTCCATTAAAATAGTTTTATTGTTCATATGTGTGCACATATATGTATGACTTAGTGTATTTTTGTAATTGAAATCTATATATGTTTTATACCTGAGTTTGATGTGTTTGTATATACATGTGATCCTGGCAGTACCAGTGCAATCAACTATTAAACATAACTATCACCTGCCTCCCCCTTCCCCCCCAAAAAAAAAATCAAAGAAAGAAAAGGAAAGAAAACATGAGGGAAAAAACCTCTTCTTAAGAGCTCTTGCAAAAGTAGTCTAAGAAAACGAACCTATGCATCATAAGAATGTGGCATGTCGTGATCAGACAGCACATTCATTTTAATAGACGGACACAAAATGGAAAAGGGAAGTAGAAGACTTAGCACCAATATTTTCTCATGCAGTCAAAAGTTTTGGCGCTCATGTAGAGCAGATTTGATAAGGTCTAGTCTCCTGTGCCTCACACAGCTTGTTACTCACAAACCCTGTCTCTAACTCTGCACAGTAGACTGGGACTTGTGTGTTTACGTCTGACTTCCAATTTTAAGGTTCTCTTTGGTTTCTGTTGTCTCACTGATAAAATGGATAGTTGTTCCTAGACCTCATAGAGTTATTGTAAGGGTAACACATGAAATGTAAATTACTGGGAACACATCTGCTCCTGGACCGTGTCAGTGAGAGTGTGAGGGTTCATTTTATCATTACGTCTACCTCAGCTTCCAAGGTGTCCTATGTTTTGGTAGACTCAGGTAAGTGAATTGCCAACATGTTCATATTTCTTTTCTTTGCCTCTTACATAAATCTGACTCTGAAAACCTTTTTTTATATTTTTAATTGTCAGTCACACGGAATCATTATGTTGTGAAAGTGAGAAAGAAGGGACACTTTGAAATGTGCTTCCTAATTGTGAATCACTTCCCCTTGGTCCTAATCAGTCCTGTTTCAGTCTGTGAGGGTTACCATAACAACATATCAAGGCTGGCTAGTTTTTTAAAACTCAAAATACAATTTTTATGTTAATTTTGTAAGGTAGACATCTAAACTCAAGGTAATAGTGAGATTAGTCTCTTTAGGATCTCATTCAACCTGCAGGCTGACAGGTCTTTGTAACTTTATGAAGTTTTCACTCTGGGTGTCTGTGTCCCAAGTTTAGCTTTGTATAAGTATAGCAAATCAGACTAGATCCCACCTCAGTAACTTCAATCTAGTTTATTTTATAAAGATTCTATCTCTAAACAGAGTTGTGTGCTCAATAGTCAGAGTTGCAACATTAATACCGGAATTTGAAATTGGCTACAGCTGAGTGTTTAGGAAAAGACATTATTATAATTTTGTTTAAAGCTGTGGAAATTGTTGATACCTAAATGTAAGATTTAAGAGTTTTTAGAACATACAATTTCTGATATAAGTATAAATCCAAAATAACAATCTCTCTTAAATCAAATATAACAAAACCTGAAAGCAGCTTAACTTTAATGATAGAGAGTGGGATCAGCCACATGTGCTGGTGTGTGGGTGGAGACCATCAGTTCTCTGGGAGGCTGAGGTGAGGGACGAAGAGACTTCAGTCAGTGTGGGCCACAGAACAAGAGACCTGTCTCAAAAATAATTTCTTAAAGCATCATAGATACATGGATTTTCTATAATTCTTTACTTCATAGAAAGAATATTTTTCTTTCTGTCTAAAAATAGAGTTGGTTAGCATTCTGTTAGTGAAGATACAACTAATTACCCAAAACATCTTTAGTAAATGACTTAAATAATATTTAAAGCTAACTTTGGAAAGGAATGATTTAAAACTAATACAACTTGAAAATGTAGTAGAAGACCTTAGCAGTGGGGAGGGCAATAATTCAGTTTTAAAGTTTAGGCTTGGATCAGTTTTTTTTTTCAGTATGTTAATATTACCATTATCACTTTATAAGTGATGAGGCTTTAGCTGTTATAACTAGCTGCACACTTGCACACGGCTCGACCTTGACTCTGTCTGTGTCAGTCCAGACCTGCAGAGAACCATCACAAGCCGCCGATAGACACTGAGGGCTACAGAGCTCAGTCCTTGCTTCTGCCCAGACATATGCACTTAATAATAAAAATTAGAAGACAACAGGAACACTTATAGAGAAAATGAATTAAGTGGGTTGATTCAGGATTAAATAACATTTGTTTAGGAGTAAGGCTCATGTAAGTTTTTGAGTATAAAATTGTTTAAAATGCACTATATCCCGTGCTTTAGTTATTTTGTTCTTCCCTTCAGTAAAGATTTGTATATGGTCTTGAGTTTGGAGATTTTTTTTATTAACATAAGATTCATATAATAAATTTTATTTATTGAAATCACTACCCCATAATTTTTAGAGCACAAGCAACTCTGGTATAAAGCAAACTTTCATGATTTTTGAACAAAAAAAATTAATACTATAGGAGTTATGGGTGTATTGCTTAATCTGTTTGCAGCAAAACCTAGAGACAAATCCCGAAGTGCCAGACCTGAGTTATTCGCTATAAAATGTCTTGTTTAATGCGTCTTTAATGAAATCAAATCCCTAAGATAATGAAAATAAAGAGAAAGGTCAAGTCATGGAGGATAAGCCATTTAACCTTATATCTTACTGCATAACACAAGCAAAGGGTAAGAAGCCAATCTTTATAAATTGAATTTATTTCATATTCTTAATGCTTATGAATAAATCATCTTTGCTAATTAAATAATATACGCTGCTTTTCTAAAAAGCTGCCTATCAATTGTTGGGGTCGGTGTGTGCTTCCTAGATTTAATACCTATCTGCTGGTACTCTCCCTGTTCTTGAAGCTTACTGAATCTGTCTGAGCATTCAGGAAAGAGCAGAAAGAAGAGAGGCCAACACATAGAAAAACAGCTCAAGTTAATTCTGTCAGTTCTATACATTAGCAAAGAATTGTGTTGTGTTTCTTACAAAAGAAGTAATGATAACACAACTCAGCCACAAGTCCCTCCTATGACGGAGAATTTTTTATAGTCTAATTCAGATACTATACATTGCAAAAGTACTTGTATGCAGACATATACTCTAATAATCACAATTAATAGGCCCATTTCATTGTCTTTTCACTGGGTAAAGTTTTCTATACCTGGAATTTTTTTTTTTGTTTTTGTTTGTTTTGTTTTTGTTTTTCGAGACAGGGTTTCTCTGTGTAGCCCTGGTTGTCCTAGACCAGGCTGGCCTCGAACATGGAAATCTGCCTGCCTCTGCCTACCAAGTGCTGGGATTAAAGGTGTGCACCACCACTGCCCCGCTTTACCTGTAATTTAATCCTCTCCAGATTTTAAAATATATATCCAGGGTAGGAGTTCAAAATTAAGAATAACATTTCCTTTATGTTTTATCATTGCTTATAGCACTTTCATAAAGCATCATGAAGTTAGAACTGTACTTTATGCCTGTCTTCCCAATACTCAGGAGGCAGAGGTCAGCAAGCTCAAGACTAGCCTGGATTATATAGCAGCGCTCTGTCTCAACTAAAAAACTAAGTCAACTAATAGATAATAAAAAGCCACCTCCAACCTTCTAGAATTTTACTGGCTTTTCATTTCAGAAATATGTGTACGAATTCTAAGATTGCTCAGCAGTAAAGCACGGGCTCCCAACGTGTAAATGGGCCCTAGTTTAAATCCATAGAAGCCATGTAAAAGCTGGGCATCCTAGTAGTACAAACCTGGAATCCCAGTAAGTCTGTGTCAAGACAGAAGGCAGACTACAGAATCATGGGATGCTTGAAGGATAGCTATCCTCAAGTACTCAGAGGTAAACAACAAAAGAGAGACCCTGTTGTAAGCAAGGTACAAGACATGAAGTGAACTGTCCTCTACCCTCCACGTGTATACTTTGGCAAACACAAGCATGAACCAGCACTAACACACATGAACTTACAAGCACACATCACAGACACATATGCATAAGCATCATACACACAAAGATTAGGATGTGTGTGTGTGTGTGTGTGTGTGTGTGTGTGTTACATATATTTACACACATTGTGGCCTTTACCATTTTAATATTAATGAATTAATTTTGGGGCTGGGGTATTGTGTATCCCTGATCTCAAGCTTTCTATGTTACCCAGAGATGCTGGCCTCGAGAACCTATCCTTCTGTTTCCAATTCCAAAGCACTGGCATTAATCACATATGCCATTGTATTCTGCTTTTTTTTTTTTTTTAATTTTCATTTAAGTTTCTTTCTTTATTCAACTAAAGTCAACCAGGGATGATGGTTCAAGTCTATTTTTGATATAAGTAATGAAAAGAACAAGACATGCACTTATTTTCTCTTATAACATATAACTCACTTCCTGCTTGGCATTTCAAGTTAACCAGCATTTGGCAGACTGGTGCTAAGTGCCGCAGGGGTAGCAGTGAGCTTTTCCCTGCAGACACTCAGGCCATAATGCTTGTGCTGAAGACATGTTCCTCTGCACACATTACAGGCATGCTCCCAAGTACAGACCTCAAGACCTTTACCCCAATCTAATTCCTCTGCTGCCTTTCAAAAGGTCCACCAGAATATAAATCCTTGGGAGTCAGAATAGCATAAGTATATGACTAACCCTGTGCATATAGCTCTATAAGGAATGAAGCAACCATCTCTCAAGCATCCATATTGTAAATACTATTGATAAATGATACTTAAGGCACACTGATACTGTATGTATGATTGCTTTCAGTATAGAATTACATTCCATATGTTTTAAGAGAACAAAAAAATTGCGTATATATTCAGCCTCAAGAATTGGACAATCGTTGTTGTTGTTGTTGTTGTTGTTGTTGTTGTTGTTGTTTTAAACACATATGTTAAGATATATTTTGAGCTACTGAAAACTCTTTTCCTGAAAAAGATCCAAGAAAATTGATTAATTTGTACTAATGACAACATAAACCACTGTCATTGTACAATCTTATTTCAGGCTGTACCTCCCATTTTCAAGGCACTCTTTAACAACAATAAGACACTGACACCAATTATTTAAAAGTCCAAAATGCTTGGCTGGATTGTGTTTTTAAAATTAATATTTCATAGACTGCCTTGCTCCTCTTGAGCCCCAACTATAACCGACTGATGTCATGTTCTAATTAGAAAGCATTACAGTTTGACTCAACAGAAGAGTAAATGAAAAATCCTCTTCAATAAAATAAAAGGCCCAGTCACATTCATAAACACTTACCCAAAGCACTTACTTAGAAATGAGACTTTGGTGTTTTGAATCTACTTACTAGTAACTGCTGAGTGCCTAAAATGTTACTCTTAGAAAAGATTTGCTTGCAACATTTATACACTGACAACTCCATTGTGCTCAAACAATAGATATTAGCTAACAGTGGCTCCATTAGAAACTTTGTGAAAAGAAAAATCCCGGCTAATAAATTTATTGATCAGTGAAGCAACTCTGAGCCAGGAGAGGTAAAAGCATCTTGGGTAGGTGAACATAAGGCTGATATTGTTTTCTTTCAGAAAGGACTACGATGCTAACCAAGGAAGTGGCAGCATAAAGAATGAAGCCATACCAAACTAGAAGGTATGTGTGGGGGTGGAGGGGAGAAACACAATTTGATGAACAGCATTGACAGCAGTAAATGAATAAATAAATAAAAAGTTACACAGTTCCACTTTGCTTCCTTCACAGAATCAGGAAGATAGGCAATTGTTTTGCATTTGCAAAAACATATAATTTCTGATGCAAGGACATCTTCAACTGTGCCTCTATGAAAGAGGATTATGTAAGTATATGGGAAAATTTACCTGGAGAAATTCCTGTCTGAGTGAGCAGGCCACCTATCTTTAAAGCCAAGGAAGGATTACATCAGAGAGCTTATTTGTAAAGTAATTTATGAGTAAGTCAGTGAATCCATTAATTTTTCTAGTTGTTGGAAAAAAATAATGGTAGGGTTTTACACAGAAGTTTTATTTACTGATATAGATTGAGTCCAGCTAGAATTGGCTTTTAAATGCAATGAAGGGAATGGTTACACCGAGAGAGAAAAAAGCAGAAGCTTTCCCAATCAGGGTCTGTTCCACAGTCTATCCCCTGTAGTATATAGTGTAGAAAGGAATACAGCAAAGTGGTGACTGCCTAGGAAGGACTGAAGAGGAAATAGAATAAACAATTATGCAAAGGTTAACACAATTTCACTTGAGAAGTTACACCTCAAACATTAAATTAATGCTTGAATTATTAGTGCACTCAACATTTTTATTATTCTCATAATAAAGAGTAGGTAATAAAGTCACGAAGAAATGCTAGTAACCATATCCAGGGTAGAGATACAGAGACGACTGTCTTGCCTGCCTTTAATGAGCTACCAACGTGGATTAGCATCTTAAAACTATTATTCTGATGGTCGTTTAGCAATTTTCAAAAGGGAGTTTAGTTGCCTTTAATTACCAGACTAACACAACAGAATGGGAATAATAAAAATGCAGTAATCATAATGTAATGTCCAGCATTAGAAAGGAACAGAACTGATACATTTTTGCAACTGTAACAACACTAATCACTGTCAAATCTGCTGCAGACAAATATTTAAATTAATTGGCATTTCAGAAGCAGCAAGCAGCAATATGAGGGGCGTGTGAGAGTGAAAAAAATCCAGTCAGTGAAGAGAGCAGACACTAAAAGCCAGCTCAGTGCTTATTATCTTTTGGCTTCATAAATTATCTAGATTCTGACTTAAAAATGAATGACAACTAAGTATTGTAGGATTATGCAGATTGCATTTATGTGTGTAAGAGTATGTGTGTGCATGTGTGTGTGCATGTGTGTCCACTGTGTGATAGCTTTTAGTAGTAACCATTAAAATTGATCCTCATGGCTCAGAGATAAAGGATCTGTAAATCAACCCCCAAAAAAGGGACAAGGGGCTTCTCAGAATACTTAGAATTTTAATGACTTAAAAAACAACTTTCCCACCATTGAAAACCATCTTGAGAATTATACATGACAGAAAACAAAATCAAAACCATGGATTTAAAAACACATATATTAAGAATTTCATTCAACCATAATACCCAAGTAAAAGAACTATAAATAAAAGAACACTAAAAAATTTTACACTAATACCTTCATAATAATTTTAAAACTTGCACTATACTAATTAAATTTAGTTTTGTAGTACTAAATTAAAGCAAATATTTCTCACATGAATGTAATAAGTGTTGTATTGTTCAGGCCATGAAAGATTATAATGGGGAAAATTATATTTAAATAGAATCTGCTTGATTGGAATTGCAAATGCTCTGTTTTGATTACTGCCCATTGTAAGTAAATACCAAACAACCGCATTGCAACCCCAAACAGGTGCTACTAGTGTGTCAACTGAAAGTATAACATGAAATGTAAAACTGAAAAATAAAGAGAAACAACAATAATAATGTCGTTAATTATGAAATATTAAATTTTTATTTTTTAAACTTCAAGTTTGGGTTATTAGTGTATCCTACCTCAGCTCTGTACACTTAAAATGCTCATTGGCACTGTCAAAATAAAAATTCCAGCACTTGGGAGGCAGAGGCTGGTGGATCTCTGAGTTTGAGGTCAGCCTGGTCTACAGAGTGAGTTCCAGGACAGCCAGGGCTACACAGAGAAACCCTGTCTCGCAAAAAAAAAAAAAAAAAAAACAATAAACAAACAAACAAACAAAAGAATAGGCATGCTAAATGGTTAATGCTATCATTGAGATCTTTTGTTACTGAATTTAATTATAATATACATAGGGAATATACCATCTTTTTCAGCAATTCTCCTAATTTTAAGGGCTAATTTTACCACACTCATTTTTATTAAGAGAAATTCATATTGAACAATTCAACTAGTGCTGAACCTTGGCATATCTAGTTGCTATCTAGATTCTTGAAAAGTAACATTCTAAAATTAAATTTGGCCTGAAAAGTCACTTATTGGTATTCATAAAATTGTTACTTGATTTTGAGTGACACCAAAATTCTGAGCCTGACATTCATTTTTAAGTAAAAACTAAGCAATTAATGGTAGTCAAAATGAATCATTAGGAATTAGACACATTTTCAAACTTTTGATTTTAAAGGCAATACCAAGTTTGAATCTCTTACTTTCTGAAATTGAAAGGAAAGAAAAGAAAAGGAAAGAAAAAAAGAAAAGAGAGAAGAAAAGAAAGAAAAGAGTAGAGAGCACAGGGGAAAGGAGAGGGGAGGAAAGAGGGAAGAGGATGGGGAGAGGGGGGAGGAAAGGGGAAGGAAGAGGATCAGAGAGTGCAGGGGAGAGGGGAGGGGAGTGGAAAAGGAGGAGGGGAAGGGAGAGGAGAGGGGAGGGGAAGGGAGAGGAGAGGGGAGGGGAGAGGAGGAGAGGATTGAGGAGAAGAGCACTGCAGGCCTGGGAAATGGTTCAGCAGGTAAAGGCCTTTGTCACCAAACCTGAGTTCAACCAGAATCTATAGCATGCATACACAAGCACAGGATAAATAAACTTTTTTTTTTAATTGTCCAAAGTCCCATCCTCTACCATAAAAGCAATTTGATTTTTTCTATTATAATCAACTTTCCCTCAATTCTGAAAGCTTTGAATTCTTAAGTATTTAATTTGAAAAAAAGTTGTCTACATGTGAGTCAGAACAGATAGTGAAGGAACAAGATGCTTCAGTGTAGACCCATCCGTAGGCTGTATCATGCACATCTCCAGCATTTGATGTGAGGTCCATCACCAACAAGGTCCCTTAGCATCACTGTGGAACTGTGTTAGAATCACAGGTTTTAAATTCTGCTCAGTTAGGATCTGTGAGGTGCCTGCTTGATCTACACACATATTCAATGGTAAAATAACTTGATAAATCTAACGTAAGATGTGCCAGATTCTTAGTAAATTTAATAATGAAATTAAGCCAATTGCATGACGAAGTTACTCTAAACAATCTATGGCTAAGCAATCTGAGCCAAGAGGCCCTTTAAGACTCCCTTTAGCTCTATTAGAGATCCATCTTAATCTTTAAATGATCTTTTTCCTTTCCCTCCACCATCACTTTTTCCTTTGGAGCCAATCTCAGGAAGCGGAGATAAAATGCATTAGAAAGTAGCTTTCTACTAAAGTGGGATTATTACAGGCATAAAAACTCTTTCGGAACAGACACGCAATTATTTGGCTTCTTTGCTCAGGAAGCAGAGTTTATGCTATTTCTAGCAACACAGTATAGGTACACGAAATCAGCTTTTCATGCAATTCTAAAGTGCTGTATTTGGCAAAAAAACCAAACTAGTTGTTCTCAGCCTGGAAGCAATAAATGGTCATTCAAATCACTCACAAAAACCATTCTTAGGTTTTGTCTTTTTTTTTTTTTTAATTTTTTTAAAAAAAGAATGGATGGTTGCTTGAAGATCTAGCGGATCAGAAATAGTTCAAACAGCTTCACAGGAAGTGGGAAATGGGGCTCACGCATCCTTCCCAAGGGAATCAAACAGCTGTTCTTTAATTTGGAAGACTAGACATTGATGTGACAAGTTAAAGTGCCCAAGATTTAATGTGTTAGAGTCTGGGTACTTTTTATAACCTAGCTGACAAAAAATAAGAGAACAGAGAAGTTAACTATAAGAGAGTAGGGACATTTCCCCATGGTCTATTTGATAACAGTGGTTCAATGGTAAGGAATTAGCATATGTATATGTAATAGACATGTCTAAAAAGATGCCGCCATCCCACATAGTTCCTTATTCAGGAGGCACTCATGGAGGCTAAAAGCTGGCTGAGGCTGCTCTTCCACATTCTGTTCCTTCCTCAGTGCTAACCTTCAGCAATTCAAAAGAATTTCCTGGCAAGACTTAATTCAAAATGAAAGCAATTAAAAATGCATTTTGAAATTACAAAGGGAGTCATGATACACTTCAGAATATATTATTCTTACCCATGTCCAATTTTTCCACATTATCATTTAAAGTGCAATTACATGATTTGTGCTGAAGGGTTTGAGTTTTCATGCACTCATTCAAGAATGCAAATGGATTAATTAAATTTTGGAGGAATCTATCTTTATTATCATTCAAAAGGAGATTAATATATTTTCTCTAATTTATAAAATTAGTGAAATTAATCACAGATTTATGGATAAAGCACCCATTTCTGAAACAGAAATGAAATTATCAGCAAATAGTTCATAGAGTATTATCTCTATCAATTGCCTTCCTTTATATATTTTAATTCCTTGCTTAATAAATTATGATACATTTTTGTTAGTGTTTCAACTACCTAACACTAACAAATATGAAGAGGAGCTGTATAGTTGAGGATGTTTATCCTTAAAACTCCTCATTATACACATACATCCCTAAGGTAATAATAGGAAGATTTAAATTTGCCCTTCAAAAGTAATGCTATGTTGCATGTGTTAAATTTATATACAGATCAATCATCATACACAAAATAGGATGCTCAAAGGACCACAGTTGGATTGTAGACTATAGACTCCAATAAAAGGAATATTGATTTTAGAATAACAAATTAAAATCCAGCATTGGTGAGATGGAGCAGAGGGTGAAGGCACCTACTGTGAACCTGGGACCTACTTGGTGGAAGGAAAAAACCTGCTCCTAAGGGTGTCTCTGAATTTCACATGTACAGTTGGTTCTCCACTCCCATACATGCAACAGAAATAAATAGAAAAATAATTTTTAATACACAAAAATACAATCTAAACAAGAGCCAAGTGAAATACCCTTAAGTTACCAGTTCCTTTGTCCTGTGAATATTAGAATCATTGTACCATCAAGCGGACATCCTCTTTTCTGAGTATCACAAGGGCACCCTGCATAGATTCTGTCCACAGGTTCTGTCTGGGAATCTAGTTTTATTTCCAGCTCAGCATCACTTGACTTTATTGTGTATGTCAAATGTTGGGGCATTCACCTTAACATCTTCAACTTGAAGGTATTGTATCCGAACCTCTGGTCTGGACAAGTGGCAGTCTCACCTGAGAATGTTTCAGGAACAATGCTTCCCAAAGCCTGCAAAGACTAAGTCAGATGTGTGTGCACATTTTGTGTGTAGAAGCACATGTGCCACAGCAGAGGAGCAGAGGACAACCTTGGCGTTAGTTCTTTCCTTTCACCTTCAGGTGAGTTCTGATGACTGAACTAACATGACCATGCTTGTACAACTGGCATGCTCTCTCTGCTGACTCATCCTGCTAGCTCAATATGTATTTTAAAAAGCTGACAGAGTGATTCTGACACATCGTGAACATAGAAGACCAGTGAACTCTATGATCTTCTATGCTAAGCAAGTAAACCTATGTGCTTGTGAGTTTCAGTTTAGGCCTGTATCTTATGTGTTTGAAGTCTAGAATGTTTCACTGTACAGATGGGAGATTGATGTATCATCTCCACAGGGATCTCTATGCTCCCATAGCACTCTGTACATAACTGTTTAGTGATACATATCATTCTTCAATTACTTTAATCCTTTCATTGGGCCATTTGCACTTGCCTTTGCTTTTCCTACAGAGACATCAGCACTGATACATTTCCCCTCTTCCATCCCATATAGCAATGGCTCTCAAGCTTCACCAGAGGACATCGATTACTGAGCACCAACCCCAGTGTTCTGGAGTAAGCATGACTGAGGCAGTGCTTGAGAGTCTGTACAGTGTCCTTGGTCCAAGACCTCACTTTGAAAACCATTGTCACCATACATACTGAATTATTTGTATAGAAATTTCTAATGGGTCACATCACTGCTTAAGATAATATAAAACAGTGTATTACAAAACTGTGTTCAAATGATTCAAAGGTGGGTCTATTAAATAGCACATTTTAAACCACAATCTAAACATGATTAAATTTTACATACTGAGTGACATACCCACATTTCAGATCAGGGAAGGTGTCTATTAAATGTTCTATTCACCCTTCTCAACGTTCTTTACCTATTTTAATCTTTCTTTTGACAGATTTAAAGAAAATGTAAGTCCTATTGATACTATGGTGACACTGACATTCTAAGCCCAATGTTTTTACAACTGCAGATTAATAAAAACTGCTTATGGCTTTCATTCTGTAGCAGTTTTTGAATGAAGTTGATCAAAGCCTTGAAATGGTCTATCTTTACTGGTCATACTGACATTTTCAATTAATATTGTAGCCATTAACTCATTTACTCATTCAACTAATGTCAAATATTAATTTGTCTAAAGCATCATTGTAGGCACTGAGAGGGCAGAGTTCTATGCTTTACTACTACAAGCTAGCCTTTCAGTAGAAACGACGCTTGGGAATCAGTAAAAGTCATTGGGCATCTGTAGTGCTTTAGGTGTTGAGAAACATCTAAGTCTGCTGGCAATAACCCAAATGCTCACAGAGGACAAGGCAGAAGGAATGTATGAACAAAGCCTGCCTGGGCAACTCAGTGAGACTCTACCAAGAAAGATTTAAATAGGGAGGGGAGGGAGGGAGAAAGGAAGGTAGGAAAGGAAAGAAGGTAAGAAGTATATGCTGAAGATTCAATTTTAAGATAAATGCACGTATTTCTTCTTTGCTTTAAGATATGTATAAAGAGAAACCAAGAAAATAGGTTGCACAAATGTACGGAACTGAAATTTCAGTGATATTGATGTTAATAGTAATCATAAAGAGCAATTTCTCAAGTATATCTATTCAATTATTTTGATAAAATAATCTTACTTATTGATGAAACCAGGCTGCACACATGGCTTGCATTCTGATACTAAAGTCAAGATTCTTATAATTTTTTAAAACTTCATTTATAATTTAGTTGTAGACAAAAAATTCATTTCATTCTCTTAGGCTTACACACATGCGTGCATGTGTGTATACAGATACGCACGCACACACACACACACACACACACACTATTTTCAACAGCCAAAGTGGGCCAGTGTTGAGAAAGAAAAAGATAACTCAGAGACTCCAAAATTGTTCCTAATATATGGAACTCTCTAGTTCTCATTGTATACCACTCAGAACAAAAAGGATCACTCTGGTCCCATAATATTAAAAACATAATGTTAATTACTAAGCAGAAGTACTTTCTAGGAGGGTCAATTATTTCTGTCACATTATCTGCTTTCTTCACTATTCAGAACTGCTAACACCAAAATTTCACTTTAGTTCCTCTTCGTGTGCGCTTTGCCTAGTAAACACCAATTCCATTCCCTGTAATTAAGATAGTACGCATCTTGGCAACTCTCCACTGCTGTGATATATCTGAATAACAGATCTATGTCTTTTGGGTAATTAACATACATGCTTTCTCATCCATAAAGTGCTACTTTTCTTAGTAAACTTAGTTTAAATAGCAACACAGTAATATTTCTGCAATATATAAATGAGAGAATTATGATTGTTCTTTAAAAGCAATAAAGGTATTTCGATGGCAATGGGAGCTAGCAGTTGGGAGGAGACCGGTGGATCTCTGTGAGTTTGAGGCTAGCCTCATCAACATAGAGAGTTCCAAGACAGCCAGGGGAACACAAGGAGGTACATCTCAAAGCACAACAACAAAAAATGGATAAATACGATAACTTTTAAGATCAATAATGAAATGGTCACTTCTCAAAAGACAAATCTCATTTTCATGCTCCAAACCATAAATGTTAATCATGCATTGCAAAATCCCGTCCCATTAACTTGTTTAAATTTATGAATACACATATTTTCTTTGCATCTTTTCCCATATTATGGATTTTTAAATTATTGACAAAACCTAACATTTCCAGAAGCCAATAAAACCTAGAGATTATGGACAAAAAAAAAAAAAAAAAAACTAAAACAGCACATGTGACTAAACAGGAACAGTGGAAGGAAAATAAGAAATTTAGAGACACCCCCCCCCAAAAAAAAATAGCTTGCTTTCTTAATGTTGTGATCAGATTACCACTGAATCTGGTGTTTTCGTGCACAACTTAACACAAAGACACTAGATCAAAATCATCCATTTTAATATGAGGGCATTATCAAATTTGGAAGTCAAATTCAGCTACACAAATTACTTCTCCATCAACCAGTGCTTTCTACTAATTGTAAAGGATTATGTTGTTAACTGCATACATGGCTTTTAGAGACCTTTCTAGCTGTGAAAATCCCTTTGGTGATCTTAAGAGATTACACCTTCTCATTTGCAAAATGTTAGCATTCCTTGTACCTAAGTGCACCTGACTTCCAAATGTGAACTTTTTCAAATGTAGAGCCATGATTTTCCAGATAGGTGGGGTGCCCAGTAGTCTGGTTGCTTAAAGTTTTATGGGTATCTTATTTGGATATCATTAAACTGTAAGAACAGAACAATAGTGTCTGGTTCAGAGTAAATTAAAGATCCACGGTTATTGAGTTAATTCCACATTAATGAACTTGCTGACAGGATTCTCAATGTTGAGTTCCAGGGCTTGGCAGGCATAGACTATGAGCTGCATAGAGGCTGCCAGGTTGCTGAGAACTTCATTTCAGTGTAGTTACCATCTCCACCTGTTCAGTTCTTTATACTTACTTAGTTAAGAACTACTTTAGATATAGGTGGGCATGCACAACTCAGTAATAGAAATTAGTCCTGCATGCATGCATATACACAGGGGGTGGGGGGGAGAGAGAGACAGAGAGAGAGAGACAGAGAGAGACACAGAGAGAACAGATAAGAAAAAAGAAAGAAAAGGAAACAAGGAGAAGAGAAAGAAAAGGCACATATACTGAAGAAGTTAATTGTAGAAAACAAAAGTTAAATAGAAGCTTTTAACAAAAGTTAAACGAGCAAGCTTTCTGTCCCAATAATGAGGTGCCAAGTAGGGCTGCAGATTCAGCTGAAGAGCGAGATGATTTGCAGGAAGCTGCAACAAGAACAGATACTTTCCAGTAATTTCCCAGTAATGACCTGAGAAGGTTGGAATCAAAACAGTTACCCTTGATTTTCCTTTGAAAATTCCAAATCAAATATTCTAGTCTATGGCTCCTCCATTTCACAGGGTCTTGTGCATAGCAGCACTGTGTGTGTGTGTGTGTGTGTGTGTGTGTGTGTGTGTGTATTGTCATATGTCATAGTTCACAACCAGTGGCTCCTTTGCACCTCAGAGCAATGTATGATAATACTTTTGGTTGTCACAAATTGGGCAGAGAGGAAAATAACAGCATTTAGTGATGAAAGAAGAGGCTGACCCCAGCATCCTAGAGAGAAGAGGATGGATGTCCCAGTACACATACGTAAGCATACATGCACACCCACCCCTACAGCATTATTCTGCTCTCTAAGTTCACAGAGCTGAAACTGAGAGATCTTGAGTTCCATTTTCATCTGTAGGCTTACCACATGGACACACAGAATTTTAAGCGGTAGTGCATACAGATGTGCTTTTCTATATACTTTTCTTGTCTGATGGATGCTATTTTGCAGCTGATGGTAAAAGGAAACAAAAATTGTTTTTAAAAACTGATCCATGCTGGGTGTGGTGGTGCACACCTTTAATCCCAGCACTTGGGAGGCAGAGGCAGGCAGATTTCTGAGTTCCAGGCCAGCCTGGTCTACAAAGTGAGTTCCAGGACAGCCAGGGCTATACAGAGAAACTCTGTCTTGAAACAACAACAACAACAAAAACAAACAAACAAACAAACAAACAAACCCCAAAATGATCCCAAAAGCATTGATCCTGACATCACAGTAAATATTACATTCTCCGTACATGTTTGTTGGATAATGCATGGACTCAGTTTATCCATACTCACCAACTCTACTGCAACTCTACTCTTAGCAATCAAATAATATTTCCAAAGTATCAATAATCTTTCTTCTTTCTATTAAAAAGAAATCTGTCTTGGAAATTCTTCTGTTATCACAAAGAAAAGAGCATACATTTTCAAAATTTTCTGAAAAATTTAGCCTCATGTAATCTTACAAGATAATTCATCTTGAAAAGACTAATTTTAGTCAACTGACTGAGGAATAGCTACACAGTGCCTTTCGCTCTACAGAACAGATTGCTACTATTCCAAATGCAGTAAAGTCATTGGTCTCCTTCCATTCTCTCTCTCTCTCTCTCTCTCTCTCTCTCTCTCTCTCTCTCATTACCCATCTCTACTTTGCAAGAGAATATATTTTACTAATTAAACCTTTAGCATTTGCCACTTTACCACTCCTTCATTTCTTCAAAGTAGCAAAGTTCTCTTCTAATGAATATTAACCTGTTAGAATGAACTACAAGTTGGCTTTTCTTAGACAAGGCAAATATCATTGTAATACAGTATACTTTATAAATATACCATTCTAAAATATATATAACTTCAATTTTTAACAATTAAACAGAGTCAACTATCAGTGGCCCAAATTTACAGCAATTCAAAAAAAATCCAAAAACAAAACAAAAACAAACAAACAAACAAAAACAAAAAAAAATAGAAGCTGAAAGTCAATATAAAAGTCACATTATTTCACCATTGTGTCTGTTATCATAAGCAGTGGGTTTTTGATTATAAAGCCTTCTACAACTACGGCACATAGCTATAGATACACATAAACGTTTGGAACTATTTGAAGTGACATTTAGTCACAAGATACAAGAATATTCTTTTATCTGATGATAGATGAATTAAGCTTTAATCATTCGTTTTATGTGTAATTGGAATTGAAGATAATTCGAGAATCTCCCAAGGGATCTATAATGGGTTGATGGGTCAAAAGTCTACTACTTTTCCCTCATTTCTCAACTTCTATTCAGACAGTTTCTAACTTGCCAGGAAGAGTAATGTGCATTCCAATTACAAGAGCAGCGGTGGGGGCAGGTGGGGCAAAACATATTTTCATCAAAATATTTATTACTATATTATTATTAACCAAAGGAAAAGCAAGCAAATGACCCAACTCCAGAACGCATTAAAAGTGAAAACTGTCCCTTCTCCACATCCACTGTCACTATCTGACATCTGCACATTTCTCTCTCCAACTTGTGAAAGACAGTATGAAAGAGCAACTTCTCTCCTTATCACTGGACTTGGTTTGAAAACATCATGAATAGGTGACCCCTATTGCCTCAAATTACAAAAGTGATACTGTGAAGAGACCAAATATGTTCCTTCTAGTGCCATGTTAAGGCATTCAAATATTCTTGTTGTCTGAAAAATTATCATAATCAAGAATAATATATTCATGATTTTTAGACCTGTAACATTTCCTAGAGAAAAATGTATATTAGGAGCCCCCCCCCCATTAAGCAGGCACTGATATACATCATTTTAATAAACAGTGGATGCCTCCAAATTCAATCTTGGTTCTCTTCACATATTTGATGTGAATATTTGATGATAGATACAGCACAGGCATTTCACATCTATTTCTGCAAACTCCTGCTCCATAGAAATTTCCCTCACTTTCCATCATCCAGGTTAGAGCAATAACAAAGCTACTCAAACCGTTCAAGTAAAGGAGCTCTCTCTCACACACTGGAAACAGGCGGTCTTTAGAGTGCATGAAGCCTTTGGCATTTCAAGACGAACTTCAAATAGATCTGGGTTCTCAATGTGACTCAATGAATGGAAACGGTTTGACCTGAAGATCAAAGTGTGAGACTTGAGCAGACACCTTTAGCTTTCCTGAGGCGTTTACAAATGAGCAAAAATAATGCTTTGAAATGACAGAAAACTGGGCGGGCTGGCAGGGACCAAAAGGAAAAGCTGTGTGTGTGTGTGTGTGTGTGTGTGTGTGTGTGTGTGTGTGTGTGTGTGTGAGAGAGAGAGAGAGAGAGAGAGAGAGAGAGAGAGAGAGAGAGACCCCAGTAGTCAAGGTCAGTGGTCAGTTTGCATCCTCTTTGCAGCTCCTCTTCCTCCCAATTTCTGTTTTGACAAGTGACATCACTTTACATCCAGCCCCTCCCACCCTGACTCCTCCCACCTGACTCAGTTCCTTAAGCAGTTAAGCCAGCCTGACTTTTGCACAGAAACAAATGCTCTCATTGCCTCACAGCACAACACTAGATGAGGTTCTTCCTAGCCAAATAAACTGTCACCCTTAACATTACCTTCTTAAAGCAAGAAAGCAAAAACAAAGGGCTGAGAGACGAATGTCTATGTTGCCATGAAAATAACAGGCGCAAGCCAAACAACTCAGGGCTCCATTTTCCTGCAGCAGCTTTAATTGTACAATCCAAAAGCATTTATTTTACAGTACTCAGTAGAAATATGTTTTTAAAAGCCTGTCCTGCCTTCCATGACCTCTCGGAAGCCTCTGGAGAGGTGATTAATGCACCAGCAATCTAGTTCACTGTCCACCTTCAAGTATTTTCTGAGCTATATACTTGGCAACACTTTTGTTCAAAGCCTTCCAAATCATGAGAAGAGGGCCATCAAAAGCATTTTTTAAAAAGCAACCTCTCCAACAGTGCTTGACACATATTCAAAATGTGTCAACACTTTAAATGTGCAACACTTTCATCGGCCTAAGCAAATACATTTGTTCAAACATTAAGAATGAATTCTTGAAAAAACATTATTTTTCAATTTGTATACTTGGAAGGAGAATCACGACTGACACTAATGGAGATGTGAGATCCGAGTTGGAAAATAAACAAAGGCCAGTACAGGCAAAATGTTCTTCCTCCCCACAAAATGGTGAGATGCAACTTGGATGGAGAAAAAAACAAAATTAAGGCAATATATATTGATATAGCTTTAAAGAAACCTGTGATCTCTTTTGGCTTTGTCAAAGGAGTAAATTCCTTAGTTAAGACTCTCCAGACATCAGCTTTGCCTCAGGAACCTGTGGTATTATATCATATAGATACTTTGTTATTCTGTAAAGATTATTGTACTGGAGAGCCCAAGCAAAATACAAATAAAACACCAACACAAATTGCCTCCTACTTTTAAAAACTTTTGTGGGCAAATAGGAGAGCAAGGGAATCCTCTTTGTTATGTTTACTTTTTGTTTTCAATCCTATGATTTGGTCCAAATAAAAACTTTGGAAGGGTTGAAATAATGGCTAGAATAATTGTATTCCATCCATAAGTTGTATAGTGCAGGGTGTGTGAGATCAAAATTAAGAACACTTCTGACTTGGTGTGGGACATAAACAGACAACACGAAACCAAGACAAATAGAAAGTGCCCCTGTTAGTTATTCTGCCAGGTCCACATTGCTTTCCCAGGCCTAAGAGAGCGTTACGAGCTGGGGGCTTGCTCCTTTGCTATCAACAGTAAAGTTCACTTCTCTTCTTCAGCAGAGCGGTGCCAATATACTTCCTCATCTGAGCAGTCAGATGCCCTGGTCATACCCTGTGATTCTTAGGCCTTGATACTTTTCTCCACTTTTAAAGACTTGGAAATATTGTTTCCCAATTTTTCATAGAAATAATCCTATCTTCAAATTTTGACACATAGCTCCATAGGCATCATGGACCTGGCCCTATCCACCTCCCCGCCTAGCATCATTTTCATGGAGACTCTAAATTACTGAATATGAAACACAAAAACACAAATAGTTTGGGGTTTCTTTAAAAATGACACTTGTATTAAAAGTCTTAAAATGAAAAGACAGTGACTAAATGAGTGGAATTAAAAGTTACAACATGTTAAAATTCTTTTGGTACATCACAATAAAATTTTGCTCTTTGCCTCTGGAGGAACACCCTGTAACAGATGACAGACATTTCAAAAACAACAGAAAAGGGGAGCTAAAACCTGAAATTTGAACAAAATGAAGGGGGGAAAAATTCAAGACTTATGGGCTTAACATTGAAAAAAAAATAAAAGCTAAAATTAATGAAGCAATTCACGGAATAACAGGTCCTATTAGTCCTGGCTCTTTCAGGAAGATGCTTAAAGTAGTTTTGGGGAAAGCAGAACAGCAGATTCTGGGATACTGTGGGAATTCACAGGTTGGCACCGGCTGGAACAGCTGAGTTTGAAGGCACTCTGCAGACACAGGGGTGCTGGGGCGCCCTGAATCACATTTACGAAGTCTTTGTATTGTATTTTTAAAAGCTAGTCAGCAAAATCTGTCACTGCCAACCACAAAAAAAAAAAAAAAAAAAAAAAAAAGCTGTACTTACACTCACACACACACACACAATAGCACACACAAAAAATGTGCAGATTTGTAACATTTTTCACAGCTGATTAAAAAAAAATACTACCATTCTCCCCCCAGACTCCCCTTTGATACAGTAGGTAATCAAAATAGATTTTTTTTCCCCACAAATATCAGCAGACACTTCCTGGCACCCCACACTGTATTGGCATCAGTGTTAAACAGTCCCAGTTCACATGTGCAATACTTCAGATTGGATACACTGTAACAAGAACCCAACTTTGCATAGACATCCTCAGAATCGTAATCAGTCCCTGGGTTGCCCTTCCAAGATGGCAGAAAGGGAACCCCTGGTCTTAATTTCCAAATAATCCTGGAAAACAAGAAAAAAAAGTTTCGTCCCCTCTTCTGGCTCCTTCATATAATTTTCTTGGACCTCTTTCCTTGTGTTAAAACTTGGAACTATGAACAGTTGCTTGGGGGAACCCTCCCCCACTGCCTCCTTCCCCTTCACTTCCTCTGCTTCGCCACCCCCATTTTTTTTTCCAGGCTTGAAACTTTTGCTTGCCGGTGTCAAGCAGCCAATACATAGCCTTAATGGCTATTTAAACGGGGAAATATGCATGAACCAAAATCAACGAGGAAAGTACACGCTGTATAGAGCCATTTTTCCACTAGGGTCTCAGATGCTCTGCAACGGACACCCTCTCAGACCCCGGCTGAAGGCTGGGGATGCTGGCCACACAAGTCAGCCAGGTTCCTCGGACATCCCAGCCAAGACAACAAAGTCGTCTCCAATCTCAAAGCAAGAAGACAATCACATTAAGAGAATCGGGTGCGTTTGGCTTTGTGCACAGAGCGTGGCCAGCGCCCGGCGGCAGACGGCGCCTCACAGGATCACGCAGGCCGAGCAGCAGCCCTCGTCGCCGTTGGGCTGTGCCGCGTAGTTCATCTGCCTCACGATCTCTGCGAATAGCTCATCCACTGAGGCTTTGTTTTTGGCCGATGTCTCCATGAAGGGGCAGCTCCACTCTTCGGCCAGGGCCTTACCCTCGCCATAGGAGACCTCACGTTCTCCCTCCAAGTCCACCTTGTTGCCTACCAGGATCATGGGTACGCGCTCGTACCGCTTCACGCGGATGATCTGGTCCCGCATGGGCTTGATGTCCTGGAAGCTCTGCTGGTTGACCAGGCTGTAGACGAGAATGAAGCCCTGGCCATTCTTGATGTACAGGTCCCGCATTGAGGCGAACTGCTCGGTGCCCGCGGTGTCCAGGATCTCCAGCACCGACGGCGACGAGTCCACCTCGATCTCCTTGCGGTAAAAGTCCTCGATGGTCGGGTCGTACTTCTCGATGAAGGAACCTGTTACGAACTGCACGGTGAGCGCGGACTTGCCCACGCCGCCCGAGCCCAGTACCACCACTTTGTACTCTCTCATGGCTCCGTCGGCGACCTCGTCGCGCCTGCCGCGGCCCCGTCGGGGCTGCGCGCCGGGGAAGGCTGGGCTGGGCGGACGGGTGGACTTCTCCCCTTCCTCAACTCCGCAGGAAAAACCCCGGCGAGACTAGCCCGGTAGCACGGGCTCGCCAACAGAGTAGCCGAGCCCCGCGCCGGGCCGACCGGCAGCGGGGGCGCGTCCCTAGGGCGCGGGTCCCGGGCCCCGCAGCAGCCCTGTCGGAGGACCCTGAGGACAATGCGCGCAGCCGGAGCAAGACAACGGCTGGAGCTCTTCGCCACGGCAGCCTGGGAGGGCCGGGAGGCGGTGGCGGCTGGTTGCAGAGGCGGCTGCTAATTGCGCGTCCGGCTGAGACACGCGTGGCATGAGTCCCCGCGGAACGTGCGTCCAGCTCCGCGACCCATCACTCTCTCTCCTCTCTCTCTCCCGCAGCCTCCGCTGGGCGAGGGCTTCCTACTCGCCGCGCGCAGCCCAGCCCTCCCCGCCCAGCCGAGCATGCCCAGTACACTGCCCGCGGTGCCCCGCCCGAGCTCCGCTCCGGCTTTTCCGCCGCATCGGGAGGGGGCGTGGCAGAGGGTGTGGCAAACAGGGACTGGGCGGGGCGAGGCGGGGCGGCGCGAATCTTGGAACTGGGCAGTCCTGCTTGTGTGTGCTTGTAAGTGGAAAGCTCGCCAAACCGAAGTCACCTCTATCGGGGCTCTGAGGCTGCCGGCCTCTTATGGGGACAGCAGGCAGCAGGTGGCTGTGACCTCCTCGTCGGCTTGCGCTGTTAAAAGATAGAGACTTGTCTCCGAGTCCAGGCTGCTGCGTGCCTCTCAGGATCGTACACTTGCAGGGCATTTTTCAGGCCGGGGAAGGTAGCAGAGGTTCGTGTCCCCACTTGGCCTGGTGTTCGTCAGTTCCCCGCGAAGAACTCGGCCTGAGTCCCTGTCCGGACAAGGAGTCGGGTCTGGGAATCTGTGGGGCGTTGCAGCCTTCAGGGCAGGAGTTGCGGGGTCATCCTACGTCTCCCCCACTCTTTGGTTAGAACCAAAATATGGCTTGTGGATCGAGCCCCGCTGCTCCCGCACCGAGTCAGGGCATGCTCAGTTGGCGGAGCAGGTTTGGGGCTTGCAAGTAGGAAGGTTTCGCACCGCACACCCACACGCCAGCTCAAATTACCTCTCCCAGACTCCCAACTCATTGGCCCCAGGATGTGAGTCTCACACCCCTAAATGATTTCCCATTGGCTGTTGCCGAGGTTTTGTCACTTTAGACAGCTTCATTGGCTGCGAAGTCGCCTCCGCTCAGGATTGGTTATTTATAGAGATTGAGTGGAGGGGTGGAGGCCCAGCTGTTCCTTCTCCACTGCTCCCCGCCCCCTTCCACCCACTGCCCGGGCCTGTGCATCTGAAGCTGAGGGGGGGAAAAGAAAGAATTTAGGTGGAGTGCTCCAAACTAAATATAGTCCTTTGTTGGTGTTCAGGAGAGAGTCTGACTTCTTTAAGCCCAGTCACGACCGTCCCTTAAAGAGAGCAGCTAGAGCTCATTGCTGCTCCCTGTCTGCAAGAAACCCTGAAGTTCCTAACTTGATCTTAGCAGGAAGAAGGCTGTGATGAGCAATGAGCCACCGCAAGTTCGTGGCATCAGGGGAGGTGGGGCTGCCCGGGCTTGCCTCTTCCCAAAGCTCTGCTTGGTGGGGAGGGCAGTCTCAAGACTTGGCTCTGCTCACTTGCACCGGGATGAGAGGTGACGCCTGGACTTGTCCTGAGTCTCTCTAGATCCTTGCTAGGAGAGATGTTGAGACCTGTCAGTGTACTGCACTGGCAACGGGAGCCCGGGGCACAGAGGGGTGGGGATTGGTTTTGTGTCAAGTCAACCAGGGCTAAGTGGCCAGGCTTGCTATCCCCCTGCCACTAGCCTCTGCTTTAAACGTCCTCACTGAAGGAAGAACCGAGCAGTGTTGCTTTTGGTTCCAAGACACAGCGGTACTTAGGGCTTCATTTCGGAGTGAACCTGCTCCAGATTCTTGGCTGCGGGGCTGCGGCCTGAGTGTCCGCAGCCGCAAGTACCTGCCAGCAGAGCCAGGCAGGACCTCAGTATAATCCTGTGCCTTACTGAGCAGGTGGTGCTTTCTCTCTGCCTTGGCTCTGCCTTTTAGTAGAGGAAGGGTTTTCATGGTCGACTACTGACTGCTTCGTTATAATTATGCTTATATAATTCTTCAGAGAATTATCTCTGAAGCAAACTTTAATAGAGCTGGCTAGAGCCCTGCCAACATTCTGCCAGTGTTTAATGCCTGCCAAGTGTTTTGCATGAACTATCTCAATTATCCCCTCATAATAATAATTACTTTTATGCCCATTTTAAAGATGAAGAAACTAAGGCTCCCAGGTGTTCAATAGCTTGCCTAAGAGTGGCAAAGCCAGGATTACAACCTAGATGTTTGATTGTAGAGCAGTGAAATGGCTAGTGTGCTTTCCCACAAGATTATCCCCAGCTTTTCTTCTCAAGTAGAATTTCGTAACAACATAACCAGAGGCGGACCCTCTGCTATGACCGTGCTTTGCACTCTTCTGTGGAGATGACATCTCTCTGGGTGATGCTTCCTCATCTACATTATAGCTCCAAGGGATGGGGACTCCGAAATGCCAAGCGCACCTCCAGGATCTTTTGGAGGACTCTCAAGTCACCCATATCCAGTTAATAATTCTTTGTTGGGCTGTGTGCTTTATTGAGGTGCTGTAGGCCCACAAAGGTGTGTTTCTTAGTAACATGAAAGAAAATGCTTCCCGCTTATTTATGTAGTCTGTCATTTCAAGCTTTGGACCTTGCTCAGTGACTGCTTGGGTTGTTGAACAAGTCCAGGGAGCTTCCTAACCTGAGTTTGCCTATCTATAAAATAGTGATAATGAAATCGGCCTGCCCCCAGGACTGTACTAAGTACCTTGAACAGCAATGCCCTCTATTTACTGCAGAGAGGTGATCAGAGTCAGAGCCGGGGTGTCCTGGCTGCCCTCTGCAGCAGTTTGGTGCATTCCAGGGAGATGATAATGAAGAGACAGTGGATAGATAGTAACACCCATTAAAGCCATTGTGCACCAGGTATTTATCAATTAATACCCTGCCTGAGCAGCAGGATAGCCCCATCTAGAAGAGATAACCATGTAGACAAGTAGGCCATACTACCAGAGCTTGATGGCTTTTTCTTTCTTTTCTTTTTTTTAAAGATTTATCTATTATATGTAAGTACACTGAAACTGTCTTCAGACACCAGAAGAAGGCTTTTTCAATAACAGAAAAAAAAGTTACAATTTGAAAGCATTCTATTTGGCATTTTGTTAGTAGCAGTTTTTAACTACATCCCAATTATTTCCCTCAAATAAGATATACATGGGGTATTATGATTCAATATGAAGCCACGGCCCAAAAATTTTTAGGAGGGGTGCCAGAAATTGAAACATTCTTTAGCATGATAGTTAAGTGGCATACCATTGAACTATGTACTCAGCAATGTATGTGTATGCATGTGTTGAGAGTAGCTAGGCTAACAGGCCTGGATTGCTCAATTTGGCTTAAAGCATACATATTATAAGGTGGTCACTTCCTTATATCAAAGTTTTGTTTGTTTTGTTTTGATTTTTTTCATGAGTCATTATCTGCCCCATGCTATAAGGATTTACAGAACTAAGTCCGATTACCCTAACCACCACGTGAAATGTTAGAAGGCATGACCACACCTGGTTTATCTTAGAGCCTCCCATGGTTCATGATATTTATTATGACAAGAGACTCTCAATAAATACCTATTGGTACATAGGTAAATTGTTGCTTTTCTGAGCTCTATCTGTGGTAGACGGTTATGACAATCATTGATAAGCCATAGTAACTTCTTGGTTCAAAGAAAATGATATATCCTAATGGCCAAGTCTCTGAGTCCTGAAGATGCTGAAGAAATGACAGCCAAAAAACCACACTCTCTTGAGTGATTACACAGAAATAATGCTGTCCACGGGAAAGGCGTTCAGAGGGCAAATGCCTTCTGTGAAAAAGACACTGTCTTCTGGCAATGTGAAAAGGAAAACAGCCTAAAGGAAATCACATAAGGGCAGCCTAGCCTTGGATATGCCTGGTAAGCAGAAGCCCACCCTTGACCTTCCCATTCACAGAACAGTTGCTAGGTACCTTATGAGACATAACTCTGGGCCTGCAAGGAAAGCAGGGATGCTCCAAGGTGAGTCTAAAGCTCTCAAGCAAAAAACTGTTCAGTTGCAGAGCCCATCTGCACAAAGGAGCTTATTTAACTATGTCTGTAGATCTCCCAGAGCTAACTGCAGGTACACGAATCATTCTAAACTCTCCTCATTTTGTAAAAACCCAGAGTAAGTTGGTAGTGATGACTATATCAGAATTTTAAAGTAGAAGACTAATGAATTTGCAGAGTTCTCAAATGGCACATCTCAAAATAATTGAACTTCTGATATTAGAACCACCTAGCTGCTTTAGGGTTTTAGCAAAGATACTTTTAAAATAACCAACCAGAAGCTTCTCAGAAAGTATTTTCTAATTTAAGCAGTCATTGATTCATAGGGTTGGTGGTACACTTTAGATGGCCACTGTATTTCGTATTACTTCATATACAACCTTCTTACCGATTGAGCAGCCATCTTGAAAGAACAAGCACTGGCCAGTCTTGTTGAGATCTTGAATCTTTGTTATCTTAGAACGATCAGGTACAGCTTAGAATTACGACTAAGGTGAAAAGAGTCCTGCTTTGTCTTATTTCTGCAGTGACTATGCCTGTTTGGGTTACTTGTACATTGATCTCTTTTTTCATATTTCAGTTATTCTTCAAAATAATGTGCATGAAATAATTTTAAATTAAATAACCTCTGAAAATCAGTCACTGTAGCTGTGCAGATGGTTGTGAGCCTTCACGTGGTTGTGGGAAATTGTATTTAGGACCTCTGCTCACTCGGGTCAACCCTGCTCTCTCTGGCCCAAAGATTCATTTATTATTATTTGTAAGTACACTGTAGCTATCTTCAGACACACCAGAAGAGGGCGTCAGATGTCATTACAGGTAGTTGTGAGCCACCACGTGGTTGCTGGGATTTGAACTCAGGATCTTAGGAAGAGCAAGCAGTTAGTGCTTTTAACCACTGAGCCATCTCTCCAGCCTCAAAGTCCCTTCTCTGACCTTTTGTTTTGGGTCTCAGATCTGCCAGAGACCCTCATCTATGGGGAAGACCCTCATCTATGGGGAAGACCCTCATCTATGGGGAAGACCCGAGCTCCTTGTGCTACTGGGTCTCAGGTATGCCAGAGACGTCATGTTCTTCCTGCAGCACAACTTTATTTGGTGAAGGTATAAAGGAAGCTCGAGGAAGGAAGCATTTAGAGAGATTTAGTTGATCTAGGTTTTCTTAGTTGAAAGAGCCATCTCAAACCCCCGTCTGTTTAAGATTCCTCTCCTCAGAATGTTCTGTTCCAGAGAACCAAATATAGAAATAGGAGAAATTGCTTAGCTCCATTACAAAGAATTTGTCTCTCTTTCTTTTTCCTCACAAACCACAGGATGAAAGGAACCCCCATTTCCCACTGCAGGGATGCAGGCACACCACTTCCTAACACAGTTGAAGCCTATCAGCCCTCTGCAGTGGTGACTCCTCCAACTCCTTCAGCCTGTGGTTCAGAGGGAGACAATGAGGGCCTGTGCAAAGGAACGGAAGTTGCACTTGTAAATTATCACCAGCAGTGGGGTCTGCTTTATAGAATCTGCCTAATGGGGACTCTGTTTTACTGGGAATTACATAATCGAGCAATCAGAAAGTAGTATAAAAAAAGATTTGCGAGCTATAGCTTAGGAAGACGGTTTTGTGTTTATTGGTTTCAGGTCTGTTAGTAATGCTTGTAGGAAAATATATTTGTTATGTACCAAAAGATTACTGTTATTTATTCAACATTTGTAATAAGGTCATATGAATGCTAAATATATTTTTAAAGTTCTTTTCTGTTAAGAGATTTCTATCCTTAAACATCTTAACTGTTTTATACAATCTTTAAAAAAGGAGTAGACCTTAAAAACTGATAAATATTTGTGGGTTTTGTGTAAGTTGAATATTATAAGCGAATGCTTCGAACGTTTGCTGTAAAGGGCTACATCATAAATATGTCAAGTTTTTTTTTTTTTTTTTTTTTTTTTTCAGGCCACACTACCTCTTTACTACTTGTAAGTGTCATCTAGCATACAAGCCTCCTTAGACAATATGCAAATAAATGGTCATGGCAGAGTGCCAATAATACTTCCTTTGTGGAAACAGGTGGTGGACTGCATTTGGCTTGCCAGCCAGTGGTTTGTTGATTTCTAAACCATGAATTGAAGGGGATGGGAGGAAAATCCTCATTTGTTGCCAGAATGTGTTTAAATAAAAATGGACTACTAACTGTCAATGGATGTAGTTACACTTTTGGCTATAATCAATGGGAAATCGCTTGTCAAATAGTGAGTATTTATCAACAGATGAAACTCAGTTTATATAATTTATAAACGCGCATACTGCTATTCTTACACAAATGTCAAAGGCATTAGCTAGGCTATATTATCTTTATTTCTTTCCTATTTATTTTTAATTAATTGATTTTTAATTCCCTATTTATTTTTAATAATATGGATTATATTTGCTATTAATATGTTGCACATCACATATATATATACATACTATACATATAAAATATATAAGTATTATACATATTACACAAAGTCATATATATATATATATATATATATATATATATATGTATATATATATATATACCTTGAAAATAATTTGATTAATTTGTGACTAGCTTTTGATTTTAAGTGGCTTTTAAATTAAAAAAATTTTAATATTCTTTTTCTGAATTTTCCCTTTTCCTATTGGGTGTCCTTTGTGAATTTCATGCCCCAAGTAGGAAGTCTCCTTAGTTTCCATAAGCTTGGGTTTTCTTCTAGCATGTCTATGGTTATGTGTTGGCTTACTGTTTAAATGAAGAAAAAGAGACATAAAATAGAAACACGAGTAATGGGATGTTCAAAGAACAACAGTTTCTGGGAAGAAGGAGAGAGGAATCTAAGAATATGGATCACAGGAGGAAGCATCCTTCCTCTGGAAAGAGATAGAAAAGCCCAGTGACCTGAAGATGAGCTGACATCCCCCAAATCAAAGCCCTGCAAACAACCTCAGCATCACTAAAAAATGGCAATGTGCCTGCTGGAAGGGGGAGCAGCCAGGTATGGGTGGAGAGTCCCAGAGACAATGAAGCTGCTTCTCCCATGTCTGTGCTGCACATGGCACAAAGATGCTAGCTTATTAACGTTGGGTATGTGAATTTATGAACATCCCAACTCAGTTTCTCAAAAATTTAGGTGGCAAGAATTCCTTTCAAGTATGTCAGATAAAAATCAATTGAAATCTCTGCAGTTTTTTTCTTTTTTTTTTTTTTTTTTTTGCAACATGTATAATACATGGTTATAAAATACAGGCTGGAGAGATAGATGGCTCAGCGGTTTAGAACACTGACTATTCTTCTGAAGGTTCTGAGTTCAAATCTCAGCAACCACATGGTGGCTCACAACCATCTGTAATGATATCTGATGCCCTCTTCTGGGGTGTCTGAAGACAGTGTACTTGCATATAATAGATAAATACATCTTTAAAAAAATAAAATAAAATGAACGATACACCTCTCAAGTGTCTGTACATATGTAGAAGTACATATGTGACCCTTGTAATTAAAAATCCAACACAAAGAGAAAATTAAATGAGCTCAAGAAAATTGTCACCAATGTGATCTTTTGATTTCCACTTCTATTAAATGAATGCTAAGCTACAATGAAACCTGACTACACTTTCAGACAATTAGTCATTGTCTGAAGTGCTAGGTTATTAACGTTGGGTACTGAATTTATGAACATCCTAACTCACTTTCTCAAAACTTTAGGTGGCAATAATTCCTTTCAAGTATGTCAGATAAACATTGTCCACAAAACATTTACGTTATTTGAGGTGTTGCTACAGTAATAAAAATACCTATATCCATTTTTATTATGTAGGTGGTAGATCCTTGTCATAAAAACCTCAGGATATGTAGAAAAGTGGGAAATTAAAAAGAAATCATTTAAAACATGCCTTAATATTTTGGTTGATTGTCTTTTGACTTTATAAAATTTATTTTTCTGAACAAAGTTAGATCTTTCATAACTGCCTTAACTCACAGCTCAATTTAGACTCTATATATTTTATACTTATTCTGCAAACAGGGATTAATCTAAAAGTCCTAAATACCAGCTTAGTGGATAATTTGCTTCTTATTTAATTATCTCTTTATGGGAATCTCATACCTATTTTTCTATGTTATTACAATCAAAAGTTACCCAGAAGTTGTCTTATTGACCAAGTCCCTGACCCAAACTATTTGGGACTATTTTTCCTGTTTTTCCTGAATGTGGAATAAAGCACACCCAGGTTCATGACCTTTGGAGTAGCTGTACATGACTGCCTATTTGTATAATCAGCTAGTCAGTCAATAGCTTTAGGCACATTCTTCCCAAGGTTTCTGTCACTCTCCAGAGATGATCTTTGTGGTTAGTAGTGCCCATTGATATGTCAGCACCATTCAAAGCAGTGGTAGTGACTTTTCTATTACCCACACATTTCTGCCCTCTTTGTCAGAATGCACTCAGGCTTCTCTCTGTGTTCTCTAAGTATTACAGAGGCTTAAAAGAAATCTGCCCTTTACTTTCGCCAAATTCTATCCCAGTATGTCTGGGAAATGGCTTATTCTCAATGATGAAAGTTAAAAGAAATCAGGTTATTTTTGCTGACATGATTTCACACCAAAACTTTCCTTAAAGTGGCCTTAGAATTTCTATGTTGTATGCCACAACTCTGTTCCAAAAGTGATTCTGAGCTCACAGAACACTTTGCCTTCTGCAGACTTTCTTGGTAAACAATGACAACAAACAGAAACATTTTGCACCTTGGCTCAGATGCAAGATTATTGTATAAGTTTCAGTGTTTTTACTGAACATGCAAGCCTACGGTTTGTCAATTTCTAAACCATGGATTGAGGCTAGCAGGAGAAAAATCCTTGTTTGTTGCCATACTGTCTTTAAATAAAAATGAACTACTAGTCATTTTAAAAACTATGCCTTATAAAATGGCGTAAATAATTTTATTTAAGTTGTTGTAACTTCCATTCTAATTCCAACCCAAAATTCATTTAGCAATATTTGATGACACTCAATTCAGCAACTCAGATAGCAGTTTATAAAATTAAGCATTCTGACATTTTCAAAAGATGTATTTATATTTTTGGCTATAATCAATGGGAAAATGCCAGTCAAGTATATATCAACAGATGAAACTCAATTTATATAATTTATAAGTGCTCGTATTTCTATTTTTACAAAAATGTCAAAGGCATTAGCTAGGCTTTATTATTCTTATCTCTTTCCTATTTACTTTTAATTTATTTTAATTTAATTTAATTTTAATTATGGATTATGTTTGTTATATAATATATATCACATATATGTATATATACATATATACACACATACATATGTAGAATAATCCTTTAGAACCAGTGTAGTTTAACTATGGGAAACAACTTTTGATATTTCCCTACCATCAATTTTTTTTGCATGTGAGTACCAATATGTATAGTTTTGGGTTATAATGTCAGAATGCTTAGTTTTATAAACTGCTATCTGAGTTGTTGAATTGAGTGCCATAAAATATTGCTAAATGAATTTTGGCTTGGAATTAGGATGGAAGTTACAACTTAAATAAAATTATTTATGCCATTTTATAAGGCATAGTTTTTAAAACCAATGTTCTCAGCATTGATGACTATAAAAAAATGTCAATCAACTCAAAAAAAAAACTGAAGTTGCTCTATGTTCTGCAGTACTAAACATTCAACCAAGATTTAATTCTTAATGTAAAAATAAACCCAGTATATTCATCTTATCAGTATGAAAATTTGCTTTCATGTTTAACAAATGGTAAATTACAAGAACTATTTTAAGATGAATTTATGTTTTGATATCAGTAAATGTTCGATTTGCATATGCATTTTACATTCTTATACACCCCAAATCACTTAGAAACTTCTTAGGCAAAAAGAGTTTGAAAATGTAGCAAAGTTTAAGAAGTCCTGTGCTGTTTTATAATAGTCCAAGTTACCTTTGGGAAAACATGATTCAAGCTTAGAAGTGTGATCCAAGGACAGCAGAAATCCTCAAATGGAGATGTGAGTTAAATACAGAGTTTATATCAGAGATTAGATCTTGATATGGCCACAGTTTCCCCAGGAAGATGAGATTCAAGGAATGAACTCCCAAGATACCAGGGATTCTGGGATTTCCAAACACTTGGTGCCAGGTTTTCAGGACAGGTAGCTAGAGAAGCTTGACCTGACACAGCAGCCAGCAAGGGCTTACAAAAGAGACAGACATGGATGTTGACACCTGTAGAGGAGCCTCAATATAATGAACTAATGTAGGAATATAGTCAGCCCACCAAGCAGGCAAGAAGGCTGTCCAGAAAAAGGGACGGCAGGGCAAGCCTATAAGTTCTAAGAGCTATCTGTGAAGAAGAGAAAAGGGGATCTGGACTTAGCCACTAAGGTTAGAGACTAAGATAAAACAACAGTAGCAATAACAACAGCAACAATGATAGTAATAGTAATAACAATGTATGATTATTGACTGCCTTTTTTCCTGTAGCAGCTTAATGAAGGGAATTATGATACACAAGCGATTGTTTAGAAATGATTATTCAATAATCCAAAAATATTTCTCAGCATCTTCCCTTTTCCCCCATACTGTTCTTCTGGCTTTATTTTTAATATCTTCTAAAGTGAACTCTCAAAGAGGATTAGGAGTGTCTATAACTTGAAGGAACAGGAAAACCCAACCAAGGGTATAGAGTGCTAAATAAACCTTTATTAAGCATGTGACAAGAAGTTTATAACTGGAGGTCTTTTGACTTAGTTTGAGAGATCAGTGAGATCAGTAATTAGATCAGCTTTTGTGACAAAAGGGTGGGCTTGGATATCAAGAGAGAGTTTATACAAGGAGGGTCTTCTGTCTTTTCATAAGTGGCAAATCGCACAGACTTTAAACGTTCTTTGACTAGACCTGCAGTGACTGTACTTCAAGCCACAAGGGAAGCTAAGAATCTTAGCTTTTGCCCTTTCACAATGGTAGGAGACAGCCTAAAGAAAAACTCATTGAAACTAGCCCTAAAGAGAAACACATTGAAACTAGCCCTAAAGAGAAACACATTGAAATTAGTATTGAACTAGCCAGTCTGTCTTGTCAACATCAAATCCCAAACCTGTATCAGAGAAACAGTTTCTTTCAACTAAAGTTGGGAAGAATTTCACCCTGCTTCTCCAATTGGTTTCATGTAAGAGATAGGTACAATCTCTTGCTTTTCATTACAAACTGCACTTTACAAACCTTGGTTTATTTTTCGGTTGCTTATACATTGTTTGCCTATGATAGTAAAGCTCTAACTCAGCACTTTGTTAATAGCAAATACTCCACTAACGAGAGCTTCATTCCAAATCAGGGTTTAATGTATAGATTTCTGCAAGACTCTGAAAAAAAAGAAAAAAGCTTACATTTTGACTCCACATTTCTAAAACCTCATGAAATAGAGATAGCCCAGGACTTTTAGCCTCACTGACTTTCTTTTAAAATGTGAATGTCTAGCTTCAAAAATGTGAGATTACTTACTCAAATGTCTGTGACAACTAGTATTCAGGATAACTCCCATGCACCCTACCTTTCTACACCCACATCGGAATTTATTCACTCATAATCCATTATGGCTAGCAAGAATAATGAACAGAACATTAAGAAATGATAGCAGTTCACTCCCTAGGTTAGATTGTTACAGACTGAGGCTTCTGCCTCTCCTGAATTCCTCATCTTGGGCAAAGCCAGCCTCTATGTCTCTATGGATATCTGGAAGATATCCAATCAACTACTTTTAAATACACCCTTATTGCAATCTACTCAACCTGGTATTTAACTGAAGCAGAGACGCTGGAAGTTAATCCTCAGCATACCCATCAATGGTAAATCCACAAGAACTCTTGGATACAACCACCCAGCTTACCTCTTCTAAGGTTCCTGGCCTAAGAGACCAAGTGAGATAAATGGTTCTTACTTTAAGTTGGTAAAGTTTTGAGTGACAAGTTATACAAAAGTATGGAACTTACAAAACTTCCTTAAATAGCCTAACTAAGTATATATATATATATATATATATATATATACAAATCATGAAGCTGACAACATATGTCAACATATGTGAAACTGTCCAGGGTGGGCCCTGAAACATAGTTAAACATAGAGAATGAGTACTTGCTAAAATCTATTTGTCTATGACTTTGTTGTTTTATTACATCTTTAGCTTTTGTAGGACTTCTGCTTAGGGTTAGCATAATTAAAATAAAACCTCTATGTCTTTTGCTTTTTCCCAGTACTATGGCAGAATGCATGTCCTCCAGCAGAACTGGCTGTGACATTGCCTTGGCACTCTTGGACTTCTGAATGATTCTGTTATTTATAATCACTGTGTTTAATAACAGATATCTTAATCAGTATGGCTCATAGCAGTGTCTGATACATATCTAGTCGATTACCAAACAAACATAATGTTGATAGTGGCTGATGCATCTCCTTTCCCAAGTCTCTGAAGTAGGGAGTGTCTGTTGATGATGACTGTGTGCCATGCACTCAGAGGGTTCACTCTGATTTCCTTTTACTTTATCCTTTGACCTTTACCACTCCCTCACACCACTCCATTTGCAAGTACCATCACTAGCGCTATTGTCAACTTGGCTATGTGGCCTCATACTATTGATGTCAAGTTACTTTTTACACTTTACAAACCCACTTCTTGTCCTATAGTACTTCTACATATTAATTCTTTTTAATTGCCAAACAGATTGTATAAACATGTAAGCATATATCTACACACATGCAATTATGTTTGTGCATTATGTCCAGTTACAACATTCCTTTCTTGGCTACAGTAGCATACAGAAATAGCATTTGGTTCATTGAACTCTATTCCTTTCCTTAATGAGTGTGCTGTGTTTACATGTGTGTATACATGTATATGTGTATATGCACATATGTATGCATGCATATCTATATGTGTAAATATGGATATACACATGTGTACATGTGTGCATATATGTGTATCATATGTGTGTATGTCTGCGGAGGCCAAAAATGGAGATTGATGACCCTTCTGTAGCAGTTTCCTTGGAGACTGAAACATTCAATCTTGCAGAGAAGTTCCTTAAACATGAAGGTCAACAACTCAAAATGGCTTTAGGACTTCCCTGAAACTGACTAGAGTCACTAGGTCCCTCCATGCAAGAGTAGGCCTCAGACTGGCTAAGCTATAAAAACAACTCTTGAGGGTAGGCCAGCTTCCTGGAAGGAACAGAAATCAGCCAAGATCTATGGGAGAGGTTCAGACCAACAATGGCACCTGCAAAGGACAATCTTGAACAAGTTGAGCTGCCTGTAGGATGTGCAGTGTAGACTTTAGTGATGCATTTGTCTTTGAGTCAATTTTTCTCCTGTAAGTTACCCTCACCCATATTTTTCTGGTATCCTCAATAAAAGTTACTGGTTCACCAAGTTGAACTTTGGTGTGATGCTCATTCTATTCTGCTGTGGGCTCCCTATCTGGGCTGAGTAGTGTAGGGTATCTTGAAGGGATTCGAGCCAGCCCTAGCATGATGAGCTTGGCTCTGGCAGGCCTTGCTAGAAACCTACAGCTAACCACCAAAGTCTATTCCCTTGTTTGGCCACTTCCTCCTCCTTGACTACCAAGATTCAGCTATCAAAATATTAAAGTCCAGCCATCAAAATCCCCCTTTGGCTGACCTAATTAACAGACCCAATCAAAACTAAACAACTCATCCTAACACACGATTTTCCCTTTTCCCTTTAAGAGCTACCATTTTCTTATGTGGCACATGCCTCCTCTCTATCCATAGGCAGTCCTTCCCATGACATATATCCCCCCTCTCCCTTGTTCCCTTCCCCTTCTCCCTCATCCTCTATCTCCTGTCTTTGTCTCTTATTCCTTACCCTTTGTCTCTCTGGGGAAAATAAATCTTCCTTGGACAGAGAACTAGGTTTTGGGGTGCCCTAAGCTGATACGAGTTCTTTTCTTGTCTCTCCAGTAAAAATGTTGTCATAGGACAATGCCTTCCTTGATTGCTTTCCATGTTATTTGTTGAAGTAGGGTCTCCCACTGAAACTAGATCTTGCCAATTCCATTTATTCTAGCTATCCAGATTGCCCTAGAGATCCCCCGTCTCTGCATGGCAGGTAAATGGCTGCCCTGTATTTATGGGAGCCTTGTCTTCAGTCTCCACACTTACAGAACAAGCACTTAGCCACTGAGTCATCTCCCCAACCTTATAGATTATGGGGTTAAACTAAATGAAAATGATGGACTCTTTGCTAAAAAATGATTACAGGTGTTGGAGAGATGACCCAACAATTAAGAGCACTGGCTACTCTTCCAAACAATTGGGATTGGATTCCTAGCACCCACATGGTGGATCACAGCTGTCTGTAACTCCAGATCCAAGGAATTCATGCCCTTTACTGAACTCTTGGGCACTGCAAACACGTGGTTCACAGACATGCATGCAGGCAAAACGCTCATGTGCATAAAATAAAACTAAGTAACTCTTTAGGAATTATTATGAATGCAGAGACAGAGCATGAACTGAGAGGAGGACTCCTGTCAGTACCAGGCTCAGTTCAGCTATGATGCTGATTCTGACAGGTGATGCTGAGGGTGTTTCTCAGGCTTTATCTTGTTACTCAGGAGGATGGGAGTCACGCAAATATCTGCTTCAGAAAGAGTCAAATATTTATGATAAATATATGTTTGCAAGTTTGTTGTTTCATAATTATAAACAGAAACCAGAGAAGTGAATCCAAATGATCATTCCAGCTCTAAACACTGCTTTCCCTTGTATTAAACTGTAACCTACCGCTGTACCCTCAGCTGCTGCAGCCTCAGCTCCAAGGACAGCTCACCCAGAAGCAACCTAGATTTCTTTCAGAAAAATGAACCATTCTCTTCTCTCTTACAGCTCTCCTTCAGCACTCTCTCCCTGCATTTCAGGTTTTTTAACTTCTCTGATTACAATCGAGTTCTTTGAAGTTATTATTTTTAATAAAAGTAAAAACTGGGGCAAACACTTAAGTCATTTGTTTCATGTGTAAATCTTATGTAGATGTCTATTAACTGAGGCTATATAAAAATGACAACACCTCACAATAAAACCTAGGGTGCTCAAAATTTAAATATGCATTGATTTAAAGCCCCAGTGGTGAGTGCCTATGCAACTTGAGAGGTTGTCTAATGAAAAAAACTGTGAAGTAGACACCAACTGCTTTATGATATTCAGCATTCTCCTTTCCATGCTAGAGGAACCACAACCATCTTCCTGTTGGTTGTTTTTAACATATTGATATAATATACTGGGCTATGCCTTTTAGGTGTCAAACACAATTTGTCATAATTTTCATTTATTTCTTTTTCTTGGCACATTTGAGCTCTCACTAACACTTTTGATTCTTCTGATAAACAAGGAAGGGGCTTCTACACATTCTTGCAGCAGACAGATGGATGTGTTCTCTGGGTATCGTTTTAACATGAAGGAAATGTTCCTCTTCACAGCATCTGGGTAAAACGTGGAGTTCTATCATGGCTCCGAAACACAGGCAGAGTAATAATCTCTGCTCCATGAGGTGACTCTGCAGGTAATCCTTTTCTATTTTTTTTCCATCTTGAGCTTTGAAATCACAGATGAAGTATGAGTTCACAAAAGCCAGTATACAAAGCAGTATTTGGCTATTTCTTCTCATCAATCATTTTTATGGATGTTCTCCAACCACACTGCCCAGATGGCCAATTCACAAGTTTATGGCAGCACAAGCAGCCCCATTGCAAATGTAAGGAGAGATCTAGAAGAATAGACTCTAAATGTATATATAAACACTTAATGTTTTATTCATCCTCACTCATGATTTCACTGCACAAATCCCACCAAAATGAATTATGATATTTGGTTGGCAAACATATGGCAACATTCTCAATGACACAGACATATGGTTAAATCATTCAATGAAAAATGCTATCATTTCCACAGGATAATTCACTTTAATCAACACAAAGACTTTACATGGTTCTTTTCTTATTCTGCCAAGTCACTATACAGAAGGGAAAGAACCAACTTATTCTAAGGAGGCAATGACTGGAGGAGAGTCTGACATTCTGCTAAGAGATTATTTATGCTTCGTTTGTGCCATTTTATCCTACCATATTTTTCTCCTTATGGCCAGAGATCAATGCCCACACATATAATAGCTCAAGCATTTTGCAGGTTTTCAAAGTCAGTATTTTACTTCTTGGCAAGACTTTATATACAATCATATGCCCCATGGAGTCCCGAGGGATCCGATGGCGTCATAGCTTCAGGTGTGCTCTCCCTCCCTCCCTTTTCCCCTCCCTTTATCTTCCTTCTTTTTTTCTCAGTATGTCATGTAATTGCGTTCTCCTCATCCATGAAGCTGTCATCTTTTTTTTTTTTCTTTTATTTTTGGGGTGCCTGACATTGAACCCAGGAACTTGACAGGCAAAGCATGTCTGCTACCACTGAGCTATACCCCTAACCCAGATGTTCTGGGCAGAGATTCAGTAGCAACCTCTCTTCAGAATAACAGCAAAGCTTTGTCCCTGAGCCACGTAGCCAGGAGTTGACAGAGGCCATATGATAGAACAGGTCTGATTTCCAGCTTCCTTTGTATTGTCCACAAATTAAGAATGGTTTGTTAATTTTTTGTAAGTTAAAATAGGTGAAGTATATTTAATGATAATGTAAAAACTTTAAATTTTAAAGTTTACTATCTACAAATAAATTTTATTTGAACATAGATGTATTAATATAGAGTGGCTTAAATTGTTTCTTGATAAGACTCCATTTGTAGCTCAGGTGGGGCTTGGACTCAAGATTCTCCTGCCTCACCTGTCCAGTCAGTGCTGGGTGACAGGTATGTATGATCAGTTGTGGTTTTAATTAGGATATAAGAGTTAGATTGATCAAACTGTTTCAAACAGGTGGGGACTAGCCCACACATGGCTAACACGGCTCCTCATAGGAAACATGTAATTTCTTGTGGTGCTTAGTGTGAATTCCCAGGTTTAGACACACAATCTAGAATCATCTGAGAAGAGAGTCTAAAGGGATTGTTTAGATCCTGTTGGCCTGTGGGCCTCTCTATGGGGTATGGTGCATTATCTTGTTTTTTTTTTTGTTTTGTTTTGTTTTTTTTTTTTTTTTTTTTTTTTTTTTTTTTTTTTTTTTTTTTTTTTTTTTTTTTTTTTTTTTTTTTGTCTTTTCAGACAGGGTTTCTTGGTGTAGGCTTGGCTGTTCTCTGTCTTCGGAGTGGTGGGATTAAAGGCGGGTGCTACCACCACCTGGGTTCCTGGTTGCTTTAATTGAGGTGAGCAACTCATTATGAATGCTACTGTCTCACATGTTTGGGTTCCAGAAACCTAAGTGTAGAGAGGAGGCTGATGGGAGAGAAGCACCAATGCACTGATTTCTCTCTGCTCATGACTGTGGATATGATGTGACTGTTTCAAGACACTGCTGCTATAACTTCCCTATAATGATGTACTCTAACCTAGAATTGTGAGTTAAGTATGCCTTTTCTCCATTAAATTGTTTTTTGTCCCGGTCTTTTATCCCATCTATCACAACAGATGTGAACTATCTATAACACCCCTAATCATGGCCATTTCAGGCCATATTAACAGAACTCATGAAGCTATGCTTTATTTACTCAATTCACCTGCTTACATTTATGCCAGACCTGGTTGTACTAAGGGATCAATAAATATTTGTTGAATAAGTATAGAATAAATAAACTGACTATAAAATAATTGAGTGGGTTAAAGCTTCTTCATTATATATCATTCTTTATAAGTGAGGAAAGGAGTTCATTTCTTATTAGAGTTGAGTGAATTATAACAGTAACAAGATTGCAAACCACACACAGTGTGCACACACACAACTGGAGCAAAATGGAATGGTACCATCTGACCTTTTGAGTCTGATGACAACAGGCCCATTCAGGAGATGGCTGATTTCAGTGTGGATTCACTTAGGGGTCAGATGCAGGTACCCAGAGAGGAAGAAACAGACCGTCTCATGTTTCCTTCCCAATGCCATAGATTCCCCTTTAGTAAAGCCATTCACCCATTCCATTTTCTTCTCTCTTGCTCTCATATTTCCTCAATGTACTTGAAGATAATTTACTTTTTATTATTACACTCATAACATTTATTTTATTTTTGTTCATTTACTTTGCCTACTTACATCTATGCTAGATCACTAACGACTGCTCCAGGGCCTTTCATAACACAAATCAGAAATGTTTAGTTCTTATGCATTAACAATGCAGTCCCAAGGAACAGCTGTTATCTGTGGAGTCTATGTGCATTTCTAACCCCGTTATGATACTAGGGATATCCCAGATAGGCACAAGTCTCCAGAGATTCCAGTTTTACATGAGACTATATTGTCGCACATGCCCATGGGGGTACTACAGTGCTATCCCATGCCTCAACTGCCTTGGCCCTCACTGAGCTCCAGAGAGAGAGCAATGATCTTCATATAAAGGAAAATTACTATTCTCAATATCTACCTTTGAGTATCCCAGCTGACAGGCTGAGAAACTGGTGTTCTCCATCAAATACTAAGGTGAGTATGAAGCTTGCTTCAGGCTGGTGAGATCTGACTGATGAGTTGTTTCCTTTGATCTGGAGCAATGCTGGAGAGCAGGACCTGCCAAAGGAAAGCTGGAACTTCACCAAGCTAAGTGATTTATTTAAATTCATCAGAACATCTGGAGCATCAGCTGGTCTACCTGGGGCTCTTAAATGACTCACTGCTGCTCTTTAATAAATGAACCCTTGCTGCTTCTACTGAGTTTTGCTGCATGTTGTAAAGTGGTGTTTGTTTTCCCCACATAGCAGCATTTTAACACAAAGAGTCTCTGTCTCCAGTGCTCAGGGCAGTGAAACGTGGGGAGGGCAGTTACTGATGCCCTCTCCAATGACCTGGAATGTGAGTTTCAGATATGCATATAATGAAAACCAGATCATCACAAATACAGTCCCTAGGTTCAATGCTTGAAATCTGGCCATTTAGGAATGATGAGCAACTGAAAGGTCATCATATGCACTCTGTGGCCTTTATGGTATATAATCTAAAAGTCATAAAAAAAAAAAAAACTGACACAAGGGGAGGAGTCGGGTAGGGTGGTTTCTATAACCCCAGTTCAGAGGTCCACACTTCAAACTTCACACTCTGTGAGAAGTCTAACCTGAGAACTTGCAGTTTGTTTTTAGCATGTGGAGCCCTACCTACAGTCCTGGGTCCTGCAACTTCTGATTAAGATGCTGTCTGTATGCTTCTCCTTGAAGAAATGCACAACCCATTGTTTCCCTTTCTTTGTCCCACAGGGTTTAAATGCAGACATTTGCTTTGGTTCCAAAGTGGTCAAGACACAAGGAGTGATTTACTTGGCTTCTGATTTCCTGAACACTCAGCCTCCACTTCTCCTCAGTGGGCTTTAGCATTCTCAATAATTAAATGAGAACACCAGGAAACACTGGTGTTTTGCAAATTGTTTTAAAGCAAAGCTCCAGGAGACTCTGGAGGAGAAACAGGAGGCTAAAGGTTGGGGCTACAGCCTGAGGTGAGCTGTATGGTCATTGCCTTTCCAACTCAGGACAAATCCATTTGGGCTAGTTTGCATTCTAAAAATCTGAGAACTCTGTGCCCCATAAAGTCCATGGCATCTTATAGGTTTGTAAACTTTTAAACACTAAGATTAGTAATCAAACCCCTAAAATCTAGATCCTCATATCTTGCTATACTGTAACCCCAGCAAGTAATGGTTCCTCTTCAGGCCTTCCTTGTTTTCTCCCCATCTATAGATATGAGGAATTAATGACAATATTTTTCAGGTTTCTTCTGCTTTGGAAACTCTTGTCTATTCCCCTTCATCAAACTTTCCCAAGTATCTGCAGGCTTAGAAAGATGTTTCACGTGGAAGAATGCTTAGGATTTAAAGAGGAATAGACCTTATCAGTTGTTTCTTTGTTTTACGTCCTGACATTTTGTGTTGTTACTGGAGGCATTTCAAGAAATGGAGAAAAAAAAAAAAAGAAAGAAAAGCAGATAAGGAAAGCATTTGCTAAACACCGTTCACATAAGGACTCACTGCAAAACTCTTGTATTTGCTCAAGAGGAGATTCAAGAAACTGGCGTGGGTGTGAACAAGACTGAGTCAGAGGAGGGTTACCTCAACACATCACAATCTTCCTGGTTTCCATCAGAGAGGACTGCTGACCTAGCAAAACATGCTAGGGGATTTCCTTTCTGCCCACTTCCTTCCACCTGAGTCATGCCAAGTCATCTTTCCCTAACCTTTGGTTTCTCTAGCTCAGTGAGCTCTGTGCCAGAGGAATGGGCAGGGCAGTTTCACCCAGCTCTTGTACAGCACTTTCCTTTAATGAGTCTCATCCACTGTGTCCGGGGACAACATTCTTATTAAGTATGACGTGTAAACAAACTGTACCCAAAACCGCATGCATATCCCACTCACTTTTAAGCAACAGTATTCTACTCCTGTAACCACAAAGAAGAGGGGATTGTTCTGATCCCCAGCGGAGTCATTTACAGAGAGGAAGCTCTTTACTCAAGAGCTTTCAGGGGAATACTAGGTGTACAAGAAGCTCGTGCTGGTTCTGCAAAGGGGTCGGGCTTGGTGAGAGCAAACAGTAACAATGGCTCCCATTCATGAAGTCTCCTCACATCCCACCATGACCAGCATTTACAGTTAGGCATTAAGGCCACAGTCTTTCAAAGATATCTTTACTAATTAATTCCTTTTGGCTTTAGGATCTGAGCCTTGAAAAGTGTACTTTTGCACACAGTGCTTGTAGATTGTATTTCTGGAAACTTCTTTTTTTTCATTTTTTTCTCTTTATTAGATATTTTCTTCATTTACATTTCTCATAATATCCAGAAATTTTCCCTTACCCTCCCGCGTCCCCACCCTGCTCCCCTACCCACCCCCTCCCATGTAATGGCCCTGGCATTCCCCTGTATTGGGGGATATAGAGTCTGTATGACCAAGGGGCCTCTCCTCCCAATGATGGCCAACTAGGCCATCTTCTTCCATATATGCAGCTAGAGACATGAGCGCAGGGGGAACTAGTTAGTTCATGTTATTCTTCTACCTAGAGGGTTGAAGACCCCTTCCGCTCCTTGGGTACTTTCTCTAGCTCCTACCTTGGGAGTCCTGTGTNGGGCTAGTATCCACATACCAGTGAGTACATGTTATGTGAGTTCTTTTGTGATTGGGTTACCTCACTCAGGATGACACCCTCCAGATCCATCCATTTGCCTAGGAATTTCATATATTCATTGTTTCTAATAGCTGAGTAGTACTCCATTGTGTAAATGTACCAAATTTTTTGTATCCATTCCTCTGTTGAGGGACATCTGCTATATAATGTCTTTTGCATATGACTTTTTACTTTTACTTCTTGCCACAGAAGTTAGAAAGGGAGCAATTGAAGAATTTCCTCTCTCTCTCTCTCTCTCTCTCTCTCTCTCTGTCTGTCTCTCTCTCTCTCTAGCTTGCCTTCGCTCCCTCTTTTTTCTTTCTTTCTTGATCTCTTTTTCTTCTTTCTTTCTTTCTTTCTTTCTCTCTCTCTCTCTCTCTTTCTCTCTCTGCCTCCCTCCTTCCTTCCTTTTATTCTTTCTTTCTTCCTCTCTTTCTCTTTCTTCCTTTCTTTTCTCTCTCCCTCCCTCCTTCCCTCCCTCTTTCTCTATCTGTCTCTGTCTCTGTCTCTGTCTCTCTCTCTCACTATCTCATCACATCCATTGTCACCACTCCCATGAGGTACTACTTCCAAGTATCTAAATTGCTGTTACTTAGGAACTCAGAAGCCGGGCAGTAATACTTACAAAATTTGCCCTGGAGTGAGACCTAGCTTGATGTAGCTTGGTAATATTAATTCCAAGTAAAATACATTGAGTAGTTTCTTCTCCTCATATATTTCTCAGCATGGTTGTATGAACCATTTCTGACACTTTTCTTCCTTTCAAGATTGTTCTTTGGCATGGGTATTTTAAAGTAGGAAATTACCATGTTGATTTTCTTACAAACTCTAAAAATTGCTTTGTGGGGCTAGGGATATAGCTCAATTGTTAGAGTACTTGTCTAACATGATATCCCACAAAGGATAAACCAGATATGGCACATACCTATAATCTCAGCATTCAGGGGTTTGAGGCAGGGATCAGAAATTAAAGGTCATTCGTGACCTCATAGCAAGTTTGAGGCCAACTTTGATTACATGAGACCCTGTCTCACAAAATAAAGTTTTCTGGTTTTAGAAATACTTCAGCAGTTAAGAACACCTGCTATCCTTGCAGAGCATCTGGGTTTCATTTACAGAACTCAGATGACAGCTCAGAACCATCTATAACTACAGTTCTAGAGGCTCTAATACCATTTCCTGTCCTCTGTGGATACCATGAATACACTTGGTGCACATGTATGCATTCAGGCAAGACACACATACACATAAAATAAACATTTTAAATTGCTTTGTTTCATGCACATATACTCAGGCATACATACACATACATAAAATAAATACACATAAAACATAAAACGATAAATAAAAATTGCCTCGGAATGTTTATGACTTACTTCAAAGTTTGCTTTTAGATATTACAACTACTCTATACTATTAGTTTTACTGGTGGTATTTTTAGAACATTCCAAGAACAAACTATGAAGTTTGGGAATCCTGTGTTAAATAGTGAGAAAGAATCCTTTTGACTAATTTTGTTTTAATTTAGGGATTAAATTCTCTACTGAAAAGTAGACCTTACTAGAAATATTATGCTACAAAAAAACACAATACACAGGGGAAAAAAGGAACAAAAAATATACTTTGGGCATTTATTTATTTATTGATTTTGGGAATTTATTACCTATTCTACTTTACTAATTGTATAAGGATATTAATAGCCTCATGAAATATTGTAATTCATAAGTAGCCAATGTGGGAATAATGTAAAGTGTTCAGTTGAATGCTGTGCACTATGTTGGTTGTTTGTTTAGTAGAAAATAGCATTCCTTGTTAGGAGGCATTGGTCCACAGGGGATCTGAATAGCTTCTGTCCCAGCACGATGTCTATAGTGCTTACAGACAGCCTGCTCTTAAGTGGTATAGGTCAGGCTTGTATAGACCATTGCTATATGAAGACAGTCTGATAAAGAGAACTTCCTTAGGGTTCTTCACCCCAGTGCACACCATAGCTCCTGCAGCAGATGCTTGTCCTGAAAGGACCACAGTAGCCATGGTTCTTTGAAAAGGTGAGGACCAATGAGCAACTCATTTGGACTGTCAAGTTCCACCATGTCCTACCTCACATTTTTTCATGATGCTTCTCTTTCTCAACTGATGGTCTTCTACTGGGCCTTCACCTTTTCTCCTTTCCTAATTAACCTGTAACAAGATGCTGTTCTTCTGTGCACACTTCTCCCATGCTTGTTTTAAAATCTTCCTTGATTTTCACTGCTTCCTACATTTGCTGCCCTGGTCACAAACCTAAGTATGTTTCCCTTGAAGATATATTACAATGCCATTGGTGGGAGACAAGAGGGATAAAGCAAGAAGAAGGCACGTAAATGTCACTGAGCTTAGAAGAACCAAGGGCATAAGGGTAACTGTAGGGAATAGAGGAAGAAAGACCTTAGTTAGTGAGGTCAGAGGTAAGATTGAATATGTATTGTTGACAGGGGTATGGCCATGTTGAAGCCCTCAGTGCCTCAGCCCCATGGGAATGACATAGCCTTCCATACATGAGGCTCCAAGGGATGACAAAACCTGGTGCAAGTGGTTGACCAGTGTCTACAAAACTTGCAACTGCTGTATCCTTCCCTGTTTCCTGCCTAAGAGTGCTCACCTACAGGCCTGAAAACACCTCCTGCTGAGACTAGCTAACCCTTCTGCCTATGCTGTACATAAGAAAAAGGGTTGAGAGTCCCCATTATGGCAGCAGAAAAAAAGTCACAACATGAAATTTGCAGGTAAATGGATGAATCTGGCAGCCCAGACCCAAAAAGCCAAACATGATATATACTCACCTGTTAAATAAAGGGAAATCACCATACAATCCATAAACCCCGAAATAAATTTTTAATCAAGATGTTTCAATAGAAGTTTTAAAAATGCCTTATCTCTCAACATGTCAAGTCCTGACATTGATTCCTCAAAAAGGACACTATGCTATAGTCAACAGTTATCATTTAAATACACATATCATCTATAATTTTCAAGAAGCATGCCTACAGTGTTCTATAGATAAGTAACATTTCCTTAGACTAAGATAAAATCACAAGGGCAGATGACCTGGTTAAGGCACAGCTGGGTTTTTACACTGTCATTTAGAGTCTAACACACCTTCTTCTAGCCAGCAGGATTTTCCAGATGACATGTTCTTTACTGTATTTTGAAAATGAGAAAGAAAGCTCTTTCATCATCCACAATAATTCAATAAGCACATACCATGCCCAGCAAATCTGAAACCAGGGATAGCCATCATCTATGGGAACCAAAATAGCAGTAAATGCCTTGAGTAAACAAAGGGACACTGAGCTGGTGCTACCTGTTTTAGAAAACCTGTGTCATGCTGGACTGGGTTGTGAACATTGCCTCCAGTGAAAAGTCAGTATGTGACCAATATTTTGGCCCTGTGCCCTCAGTAAAGCAGGGTGTTATTCACTGGTGGAATGCTATCGACAGGCCTGCAGGCATCTCCTCAACCTCTGTGCTAGCTCCCAAACCTCAGTGACAAACCTGATGTCAGCAAATACACATCATGAATTTTCTCGGGGCAAGTTTTCTAGTCACTGGTTTCTACACCAAGTGAGAGGAAGAAACTCAACCACTCCCTTGAAATCTTGGCTAGAACTGGAAACAACAGTCCAGGGAGAAACTAACGAAGTAAACAGTTACTCACATCCTGCTGTTGAAATGTAAGGCACAGCTCATAGACCTAGCAGTGAGTTATCAATAGATATGACATCAGAGTGCGTCATGGAGAGGTCCAGGTGAATGCTCCTTTTCAGATGGGTGTGGACAGGTGAGGCAGACTACTTCCTGTCTACCTTTGGTCTTTCTCAAAACTTTTTTTTTTTATATAGTCAATATCTTTAACCTTTCTTGGGAACTTTTAAAAACTATTGTATTTTCTGAGATGAAAAAAAAAAAAAGAAGAAGAAGAAAGAAAGGAGATTGAATACTAAGCAAGGCCATGGCGCCTGGAGGAAGGAGCTGGTGTGTGTGTATGTGTGTGTGTGTGTGTGTGTGTGTGTGTGTGTGTGTGTGTGTGTGAATGGTAGGGGTTGCTGGTGGGGTGGGGTGGGTGTGTTCCTTCTTAGGGTCACATTCCTCTAATTTTAACTTTGCAATCAAATCCTCTATGAAAGTTACATCTAACTGTTCCTCATCTCATTTCCCTATTGGTCAAATGAAGGTGATATTGTTTGTCTTGCACTCTTGCTTCAAAGAATGACAAGAAGGACCTAAAGAGGTAATAGCTGTGAACAGATTTTGAAGTTTAAAATGCTAGGCAAATGCAATGCTTGCTGTGAACGGGAAGCTACTCAGGTAACTGGGCTGGAAAACTGTAGGTTTAAAGAGCTGTATAGAACCCAAGAAATCAAGAGCAACCTCTAATTTTACAGATGGGAAAACTTTCTGTAAAGAATAGTGAAACGATCAGATAATTCCCATAATTTTAGATAATGATAATAATTGTAGAACTTACTCTGGGCTGAGTGTACAGACGTTTTCCATCTATTATTTCATTTAATCTTTTCAGTGTCTCCATTAGAGGATGAGGAGGCTGGGGGGGATGACCTTTCAGGGCCACACTATTAGTAATCAGTAAATCCATGATTCCTACTGAAGGATTTCTAGTGCCAAAACTAAGCTTGGGACTGCCTTGGATGACTAATATGAACCTAAAATTTAAAAACAAACAAACCCAGTCATTGTGTCTTTGATCTGGAAGAAGGTATTTCACCAACAGGTATAAGGCAGCATTATGTACCCCTATACTATAAAAACAATTACACAAGAAGACCTCTGCTTCATAAGAACAAACCTGGAGCCTTGCGTATGCCTTCTGTGAATAATTTTAGCAGACGATGTGGTACATAAACAATGTTATTTTACCTACTGCCAATCTATACCCAACCAAAACATAGACCATTGAGAATGGAAACTTTTTAACAGAGATTCTCATTATTTTCCATGTGCAGGTGTTGGGGTCCACTGCCCGCAGTGGACTGGGTTCCCGGAGGATTGGCCCGAAGCTGAAATGAAACTAAGGGAGTGGGGGAAGAAAGAAGGTCTCCGAGGCTACATGGTTGCTTCTGCTTAAAACGACTCTTTAATGGTGGACAAGCATTTTGGGGATAAAGGAAAGGAAGCCCGCCCCCAGTCTTCTGCCCAGGCGTTGTGGAGTTTGGCGGGAACCCTGAAGTCTCGTGACATCTCTCAGGTTGCGCAGGTGGGCTGGTCGTAGGTGGGCCTCTGGTAAGCTGGGCAGAGCCGGGTGACCTAGGAGACTTGCAGAACCTGGCTGCAGGGGTACCGGGCTCTCTTAGCCTAGTTAACAAAACAATGGATGCCATTGGGTGCAGCATGGCTCTGGTCAATTGCACCATGTTGGTGGGGAAGGGACACCACATGCAGGTACAATCCCCAACGCTACACACTGAATAGATGTAGCATCTGTTCCAACAGCACATTGTGGACCGAATGGAGTGGGGCTTCATTTGAAAAGCAGTGCATGCGGGCATTTACAATCTCAACCTTTGCATGGAAGAGTCTTCGGAAGTCCTCTAGATGTGTCCCCTTCTGCATCTTAGCATATATATATATATATATATATATATATATATATGTATATATATATATATATATATATAATTAGAGAGAGGATTTCTCTGTGTAATCCTGGCTATCCTAGAACTCCCTTTTGTAGACCAAGCTGGCCTCTAACTCAGAAATCCACCTGCCTCTGCTTCCCAAGTGCTGGGATTAAAGGCAAGCTGGCCTCTAACTCAGAAATCCACCTGCCTCTGCTTCCCAAGTGCTGGGATTAAAGGCATGCACCACCACTGCCCAGCAGCTTCCCTCTTTTTGAAGAATATACATAGCAGTCACCCTGTGTCTCATGCACTACCATAAAGTGATGAGTATGCTTGTGGAGCCTTTGGAAGGGGAGAGCTAATGGGGTGAAGAACTGTGTCTGTGGAATTACACTGGTAGAGCCTCATTGGCACATGGCCATGACTTCGATGACAACATTGTGGGCTGATTGTTCTGAGATAAGGAGGAAGATGAATAATTAGAGTGCCAGGAGTGTGGTGGTACTCAGGCTCTAGGTGAGTGTCTTTGATATCTTTCTTTATGTCTTTGACATTCATCCTCCTGGTTCTACATTCAATAGGACACTGTGCAAATGGCAGAACAACATTCAAAAGTCTCCATTTTGTTTTCTGTTACATTATTTCCCGTAAGGGAAAGCAGCTGTTGTGGTGTTGTGTCATGAGGACACTCAGGAAACCCTAGGGGTTGGTACTGAAAGACTTTAGTGCCAACATCATGCAGCATTAGACAGAATTAATTTGCCACCATGTCAGCAAATGTTAGATGAGCATTATCAGAGCCATGTCACACAACAAACCTACAAGAAACTAAGCTGGACTGATCAGCTAAGCCACCCTGAGTTCTGAACCCTACCAAACATAATTCATTTTTATTGTTTCAAGCTTCTCAGTTTTAGAAGTAATTTGTTACACAGAAATAGCTTCAGCAGAACATTGAAAAATGCTTATCTTAACCTTTGTACTCAATTTAGAGATTATGTTTCAACCATAATTTTAGGATGAAAGCAGTTAAAATGGCAGGTTGGCATGTTCATTCAAAATGCAGTGTATGTCTCTATGTATTCACAAACTATTACAGATTAGTAAATTATTGATTAAATTATAATTAAGTCATTGTCGTGGAAGTCGTTCAACTCACCTTCACTTTTTTCTTCTTCTTATCAGTCTCTCCCTGAGGAGCATGGGAAGAGGATGGCTTACTTAATGGCTAAGAAGTCCCCAGAGCAGGATCTATAAGGAAGGGATACATTAGCTGGAACTACTGGGCCAAAATTCCTCTAGGGGTTTCTCAACAAGATGACTTTTTTTTTTCCCTTCATTTTTCACCAGGCAAGTGGTGATTAACAAAACCTTGTCCTTTCAGAACAAAGCCTGGCTGTAGTAGAGAAGAGCCAACCTAAGAAGGTACTCCCTAACGTCTAGCCACCATCTGAAGCTTTGTGCTAAGACACAGTCACACGTTGCAGGCAATCACCAGCCAGGTGGGAAAGTCTGGGGCAGTCGCTACCAATTTCCTCAGAGCTGTGTGTCAAGGTAAGGTAAGGAGATCACCACCTGTCTGATAAGGCTTTTCTGGGCTACTTAGCCAGCCTTGCTCCATTTGCAAGGATCTAAAACAGTGTTTCTTTCCTAGGCTCATGAATTTTTAAGATAAATAGATCTTTGTTTTTCTTTTCTTTTTTTTTTTTAACATTTCAGTATTATTTTTAAGATTTATTTTTATTTATATGAGTACACTGTAGCTGTCTTCAAACACACCAGAAGAGGGCATCAGATCCCATTACAGATGGTTGTGAGCCACCATGTGATTGCTGGGAATTGAACTCAGGACCTCTAGAAGAGCAGTCAGTGCTCTTAACCGCTGAGACATTTCTCCAGCTCTTTTTTTTTTTTTCTTTTTTAAGATGTATTTTATTTATATGAGTACACTGTAGCTGTCTTCAGACACATCAGAAGAGGGCATTACATGTGGTTGGGAGCCACCGTGTGGCTGCTAGGAATTGAACTTGGGACCTTTGGAAGAGCAGTCAGTGCTCTTAACCACTGAGCCATCTCTCCAGTTGTTTTTCTTTAAAGAGGAAGACCAACGTGTGGTTACTTCATTCCTCCCTAGAATAGGGAATAAAATATCCATGGAAGGAGTTGCAGAGAACAAAGTTTGGAGCTAAGACGAAAGGATGGACCATCCAGAGACTGCCCCAACCAGGGGTTCATTCCATAATCAGCTACCAAACCCAGACACTATTGCATATGCCAGCAAGATTTTGCTGAAGGGACCCTGATATAGCTGTCTTCTGTGAGTCTTTGCCAGTGCCTGGCAAATACAGAAGTAGATGCTCACAGTCAGCTATAGGATGGAACACAGGGCCACCAATATAAGAACTAGATAAAGTACCCAAGGAACTGAAGGGGTCTGCAACCCTATAGGTAGAACAACAATATGAACTAATCAGTACCCCCAGAGCTAGGGTCTCTAGCTGCATATGTAGCAGAAGATGGCCTAGTTGGCCATCATTGGAAAGAGAGGCCCCTTGGTCTAGCAAACTTTATATGCCCCAGTACAAGGGAACATCAGAGCCAAGAAGTGGGAGTGAGTGAGTAGGGGAGCAGGGCGGGGGGAGGGTATAGGAAACTTTTGGGATGGCATTTGAAATGTAAATGAAGAAAATATTTTTTAAAAAAGACTATATTCTTGGGTAGATAGCCTGGGCTATAGAGTAAACTATGTCCTAAAAAAGTGATGAAAGGCCCACATTGGAGAAGCTAGAGATAGAACCCCAGGAGCTGAAGGGGTCTGCAACCCTAAAAGAGGAATAACAATATGAACTAATCAGAACCCTCAGAACTCGTGTCTCTAGCTCCATATGTAGCAGAAGATGGCCTAGTCGGCCATCATTGGGAGGAGAGGCCCCTTGGTACTGCAAACTTTATATGCCCCAATACAGGGGAATGCCAGGGCCAAGAAGTGGGAGTGGGTGGGCAGGGGAGCAGGGAGCGGGGAAGGGGAGGGGGGAGGGGATTTTCGGGATAGCAGTTGAAATGTAAATTAAGAAAATATCTAATAAAAAATAAATAAATAAAAATTAAAAAAAAAAAGAAGCCCTGGCCTGACATGATGCTTGGGTTCGCTTGCTTGCTTGTTTGTTTTTCCTTTTTTTTTTTTTTTTTGCACAAGTTCTCCTTCTTGCATAAGGTGTCCTTGAAATTCTGGTAGTTTGCCTGTTTTAGTCTCTCAGGAACTGGCCTTACAGGTATGAGCTAGTTTTCTCAGATTGCAGAAATCATTTTTATTTGGGTTAAGATTCTTTAAATTCATGAAGAAACGCTCAACCCCTTTTATAGACTCCAAGACCCCAAATGTGTGTGTGTGTGTGTGTGTGTGTGTGTGTGTGTGTATGTGTGTGTAAGAGATTGTCTCTGCAAAGGATGTCATAATGGCCGTGGTAGGTAATGATCTGCCAGAGGCCAGAAGGAAGTCCAGCTCAACAGGACTCAAATTCTTAGAGTATGACATCAAAAAGGTTATTTTAGGTATCTTTAAATACTGTACCATTTGGGAAAAAAAGTTTCCTGGTGTAACATAATCCCCTGTGCACAATAAAACTTAAGGCATAATTATATTAAAAATCTTTTCAAAGTACATGCCACTTCTATAAAGATGGAATCTGTAAGTAGACTACATGCATTATCTTAATGGCCTAGGGGGAGGATCTGTTGAGGTTTCAGTCATACAGATAGCACAAAGGTCAATAGGCTATTATCTACCTCTGGACCTATTAGTAAGGAAGCAGGAGGAAGGTGTGGCATGGCTCTAGAGATAGTACAGAGGTCACCTAGGCTAATCATCACCTCCATTCCCAGCCTTCTGGGTGGAAAACAGGTTATACACCCCTTTCTTTGTGTGTGTTTAACATTTCTGGTCCTCTGGTGCTTATCTGTGAGCACATTAACCTCTGTGCCTCCTGCATGAGTACACAGAGGAAAAAGAATGGTATCGGTAAGCAATACAGGAGGCACACGAACTTTTTAAACTGGAAATAATTACAGAGGGTTAAAAATGATTCTTTTCTCAGACAGTCCTAAAGTTTCCACAGAGGTTTGTTCATTTACTTTTGTCACTGCGATGCTTATTCTATTTTCTGCACTGAAAACAAAACCTTCCAATCTAAAACATTAAATTCACCATGCATAAGGATTCATGGAACCTAACTGTCCAGATGCTCCTAGCTCCCCTGTAAAGAACACACTTTGAGTTACAGCGGCTTCTTTTAGGTACAACTCCAGATCTGTCTTAGTTTAGGAATAGACTCATGGCTGCTCTGAACTTGGAGAACAGAGTGATTCTCTGATTACCACATAGTGACTGTTAAAAGGAGAGGTTGGTACAGGTGGGTATGCAGCAGGTGATACTATGCAGATCATGTTTCTAACTCTTGTCCAAATGAAATCTGAACAAAAATAAGAGAATACAATTCACATGACTAGAAATTGCTTTATGATTGGTTCATAAATGTCTATACAAACATAACATGGGCTTTTAGCCAAATGCTGTTTCCTGATATTAAATTAGAATTGACTTTTGTTTTTCAGGACCATGAATCAAATCTCAGGCCTCAAATGCACCAGGCAAGTGGTCTATTTCCTGAAAGCAGAATACATAACTGGAACAGTAATAATCGTATAGTTCTACTTCCTGTATTGTCATTAAAAATGGCTTGTCTTTTGACTAACGTTTACAAATTAAAGTGTTTTTATCTACATGCATTATTTATGTACATATATTTAAAATAATGATACTTTGTAACAAGAGCATTTCTCACACCTAGACATGAACTCTTACAAAGAACAACAAAACAAAGAATAACAACAACAACAACAAAACACCTAAATATGACTAGGAAATGTCTGATTGCTCTAACATGCTTCCACTTCATGGCATGTTCTCACAGTACAGTTGATTGACTATTTGCCTGTTGTTTAGAGCCCGCCTCACTGATACTCACTGGGTTAAAAGAGTACCACCATTGCTCCTGTGTTAACGTATTTTGCGTATTGAGGAAGGAAAACGCCTCAGATTTTTACAATCTACTTTTTGTTATTATTGGAGAAATGTTAAAACTGAAGTATTCAATAAAGGATTAGTGCTTCACCTAAGACTTTGCAAATAGCCTCCAAGTCAGAGCCAGTGAGTGAAGAATTCCGTGCTGAATTAGATATTAAAAATAGATTCAGTAGTGAGAAATGTATTTAAGGCCCCACCTACACTGCAGTTAGAATCATAAGATTTAGAGATGATTTGTGCTAGCCTGCTGTTAGCATCATTTCTCTGGCTAGAAAGGATATAAGACAATTTTCTTGGTAATTATTTGGTATATGTGCTGCCGAAGCGAGCACTTGGTAATTATTGGGAAAGTTTACAAACTTCCTTCTTGTTGTAGATGCTGCTGTGGTTAGCAAGCCTTTACCTCTTTGTTTTGAAAGAATTAAGTTGAAAAGAATATGAAATAGTAACATTTTAAGTATTATATGATATTTTAATAGTGTCTTGATTTAATATGTCTGAACTTCATTTTCATTCTCTGTTTTACATATGGAATACTTGAGTGAAATTTTTGTGAAATCATGAATAGGTGCTTGCTCATGTTATGACAGCATTATCCAGGATAATGTAGCACATCCATCATGCATATCCACATATGTACCATCTTTTGATATGTTCAATAGTAAAAGAAATACATAGTGAACATGTAAGTAGACATCATATGTCTCCGCATTTCTCATTTCACAAAGGTTGAATCCATTCAAGGAATAAGGCATCAGCATGTTTTCCCAGTTAATCTCAAATCATCCTCCTTTATTAAAATGTTTGTCCTTAATATCTCATCACAATCTGTAGTGAGATAGTTACTGACTACATCGGAATGCTGTAAGCTATGTCAGTGATTTTGATCCTTAAACAATCACAGGCACTTTCATACTCCTCTCCCCTCCCCTCCCCTCCCCTCCCCTCCTCTCCTCTCCTCTCCTTTTTCTTTCTTATACACTTTTTCCTTCTCTTAAATTGTAAGGTTGTAGTTAGGATTCCTATTGCTGTAATAAAACACCATGACCAAAAGCAAATTGGGGAGGAAAGAGTTTATTTGGCTTACACATCCATGTCACTGTTCATTACTGAAGGAAGTCAGGACAGGAACTTAAACCATCACAGGAAATGGTGCCACAAAGGAGGGCTATTTACTGGCTGCTCTCTCTGGTTTGCTTAGCTTGCTTTCTTATAGGAAGTCAGGATAACCAGTCTCGGGTGTTCCCACCCACAATGGGCTGGGCCCTCCCCCATCAGTCATTAATTTTAAAAATGCCCTACAGGTTTGCCTGCAGACCAGTTTTATGGAGGTATTTTCTCAGTTGAGGCCTCTTCCTCTCAGATGGCTTTAGCTTATGTCAAGATGTCATAAAACTAGCCAGCACAGTCATGTACAGTCATAGCCTTCCATTTTTGTTAGGTGTGTGACATAATTGTGTCTATAATCATGTGTGGGAGGATGTGTGTGTGTGTGTGTGTGTGTGTGTGTGTGTGTGTGTGTGTGTAAGTTGTGCATGCTTCTGTGAATATGGAGGCTAGAGGTTGACATTGAGTGTTTTCCTTAAATGGAAACTGAGTCTCCTGTGTGAGAGATTCAGCTGGACTGGCTGGGGTCTGAAACCAGATCCTCACGTTTACAACTCAAGCATTTTACTGTCTGAACCACCTCTCCCACCTTACAAACAAACAAACAAACACACACCCATCCTTTTTATCTCAGCTAAGTAATCTTGTTTTAGCCGATATTTGTTATATACTCATTATCCCATTTAATTCCACTTTTTCTCATTTACCCCGTCTTTCTTGCTCATCTCAAGAGAAATGTAACCTTCTCTTCTGTTTTTTTTTTAACTTAATTTTTCTTTTCCTTTGTAATCTACAAGGCAAATAACATTAACCCTGAATAATAAACTTTAGAACAAGGTTAAATACACAATACGGAACAGTTTTGTTTTATTTCGGAATTCCTAAAAGGTTCTCATGAGCCATGTTTAAAATCTCTGCCTAACTCTAGCTACCCCTTTAACAAAACACTGCTATCCTTCAAATATCAGCACAAAGACAGTGAATAGAAAGCCAAAAGGGGTTAACGAATGGCTGTAGTCCCAGCTATTCTATATGATGAGGCAGAAGGATCACTACTGTCCTGAATTCCAAGGCCAAGTTGTGAAACATAGCATGATATATTCCAAAGCAACACAAAGACTGAAGATGATAGGGAAGTTAAACTAAGTGTTATTGTCTTTCCATTTTATTTGATGACTTTCATAGTAACAACATCTTACAGAAAGCATTTCAGTCATATGATGGTTCCGGTGAGCACTGGGTGAGTATCCACTCCTAACCTGCCCGAACAGGCAGCCTATTGCTCTCTCCACTCCAGCTCTCCTCCCTACTTCTATCCTTGCCTTTCTGCCATCAGGTTGTTCATGTTAAAGGGCAACCAGAGCTTGACAGTTCCATGACCTCAACAGTCCACAGACACCATAGTTAGAATAAAACCTAAAAACATGATGGCTTACCAGACCCCAAAGTGTGTGGCTCCATTACCCTCCAGCCATGTCATCCCACTCTCTTCCCTAGCCATCCTATAGACAAACTGAATTGTCTGTTGTTCTTCCAAAGCAACCAACTGTGCCACCTCTACCCCTCCAATGACACCACCCCTCCTCCAAGCCCCCAACACCACCCAGATCCTTATAGGCTCCCCATGTCCCATCTTCCTGCAGATCTGTTCAAATTTAGACTCATCTGTCAGTTCAATCTTGTTAGGCTTAGGTAGACAGGTGGAAAAGAAAATAATTTTTTTGTGTAGAAGTATGATCCAAAGAAAGGGAAACCTAGAAATCATTAGCATAGCATCAATATCTGAAATCTTGTGAGAGAAGTATGGGAATGGGCACAAAAATAAGTGACCTAGAGCAGAAGGCAGCAAAGGGAAAGAGGGAGTAGAGAGCACTCTAAAGTGTCACCATCGAATGCACCCAGCTCAGGAACACCAAGGTCTGACCACAGGAGTGCAAAGATTGGGGACCTGCTGGGCTTTGCTACCTTACTGCTTTGTTTCAATGAAAAAAATGTATTTTGTGTTTCCAGTGTCTGTCCTAATTTGTGAATTCTCCATGAGAACCATTGGAAGTAGTTGTGTTGTCTTGGAGCCATCTTATTGTGTGCCCACAGAAGCCCACATGATGGTTCTTAGGATTGTAAACATATCATAAGGGAGCCTAGGCATAATGGTTTTAATCTCTTAAGTGCTTTTATAAATATAAAATTGCTGCATATAAAAGATAGAAACAATGATAACGAAGGAATTTGAGTTTGTTAGAGGTCAGTGACAAATCATAAGTAAATGTCTTTATTATCTATTCATCACTTGATGGCCATCTAGGTTGCTTCCCTTTCTTGCTATTGGAAATAAAGGAACAATGGCATGAGAATTATCTCTGTGGTAGGGTATAGAGTTCTTTGGTATAGGCAAAGGACCAATATATCTGGCTCTCTTTTTAGCTTTGGGATTGAGTGGGAAGGAGAGGAATTCCACACTGATTTCCACAGTAGTTGTACCAGTTTGCACTTCCATCAATAATGGATAAATGCTCCTCTTTCTTGAGAATATATATATATATATATATATATATATATATATATATATATATATATATTTCCCTGATGGCTAAGGATGTGGAATATTGTGATATTGTGTGTTTGTATGTTTGTTTGTCAAGACAGGGTTTCTCTGTGTAACAGCCCTGGCTGTCTTGGAACTCTTTGTAGACTAGGCTGGACTCGAACTCATGGAGATCCCCATGCCTCTGCCTCCTGAGTGCTGGAATGTGGATTAAAATGCATTACAAATACTATTGACCTTTGTGTTTCTTTTTTGAAGAACTATCTATTTATGAGTGAATGTGATCCACTGTAGGATCCTTGGAAGCCTACCAAGCCTGAGAGTGACCTAGCCCAGACTTCTGCTACCATTGTGCCTGACTACCTGACTCCCCACCCTCCACCCCCAATATTTCTCTGTTCTTCAGGAGCATGACAGACTACACCAAGTCCAAAGATTTACATTGGGAATTTTGTCATTATGGTCCATTAGTAGATGTTTATGTTTCACTTTATTTCTACACTCTACATCCAAGAGGATTCACATATGTTCAGTTTGAAGATTCTTGTGATGTGGAGTATCCTTTACATAATTTGGACAGAAAATGGATTTGGGGGCATCAAACTGAAACACTTCACACAAGGGGATCAGAAGACACCAAATCAAGTGAAAGCCAAGGAAGGGAGGAATGTATACAGTTCTTCACAATATGATGATTATGACTGGTATAGAATTTTATGAAAGGAGGAGATTAAGGAGATGCTCTTTGATTACAACCAGATTCTACTATTTATCCTAGATATAGACCAATTGGAAGACTACAGAGTAGCCAAAGCCATTCTGCCAAGGACAGATTCAAATGCTGAAATTGATCTTTTCAAGATCTGAATCCAATTCAAGATCATTGTCCATGTCCCAGCCCAAGAAAGAAGGCAAAGATAGAGGCTCTTATAAAACAGATTCCAAAACATTATAAGTCAGGCTCAAAATAAGAAAAGGAATCAAGGAAAACGAGCTATCTAGATCAAAATCTCACTCAAGATCAGCATTTAGTTCTAGGTCATAATTTAGATCTAGGTCTTTATATCATCCCAGTCTAGTGGTATTTTCTAAGCATGCATCATTCATTTACTCTTAGTTTGGTATACTTACATTATCAGGAATTCAATGTTACATTGATCCATTTTAAAAAACAAACTAACACTTGTTCTCTGTAGTGGGAAATTAAAAGGATCTGATTTTGAGTAGCTACTCTTAAAAGCCTAGTTTGTTTAATGTTATGGGCAGCTATCAATTTGTGAAATTTCTGAATATTTTTATAAAGATTCTCCTTTTTTTATGCTTGAAATATTTGGTGAAAAGATGGTAGTTGACCATAATTTGCAATATTGTCTTATTAAAAGTAAATTTTCATATTCTCATTTTGTAAAACTTAATGTAGAGATGTAGCTTGAAAATAAAATAGAAAAATACAAAAGTAAGTAGCCACATTACAGCATTGGCTGCTCAGGCATTTTTAGGTTCAGGGTGGATCTGTATAGCTCTTGCTTAGTTTCCAGAGATAGATAGATGGTATTACATACTTGAGTCATATCACAGATAAATGAACCTGGTACTTCTCTGGGAGATTAATCCCTACTGGCAATGTTACCTACTAGGAAAGAAAAGTAACTACTAAAAGATGGCCTATACACATACACATACTGGCAGAACTCTGTGGACTTCATGGTTCTGTCTATCTATCTATCTATCTATCTATCTATCTATCTATCTATCTAACTATCTATCTATCTTAAAGAGAGAACATGTAATATCAAAGTGGTTAGTGCTGAGAAGTAGGGGAGAAATTGGAGAAATACTCATACAAGCTATAATCCTTGTTTCTGTAACTGGTCATGGGGCTTTAGCTGTTACTTTCAACTACCTTCCTCTACTACTCATTCTGTTTTTCTTCTACTGATATCTTCATTCCTGATGGGTCTGTGCCTTTTGCCATCTTGCCTGGATAAGCCTGTTGTAGATTCCCATTGACTTTAGTTAAAGAGCATGGTAGCACCAAGAGACACCCTAAAGTATCCCCTATACTCCAGACATAACTTTCTTACTTCCATTGCAGAAAAGAAATCTTATTTCCCCATAGTAATCTGTATCAATGACTCCTTCCCCCCAATAACACTACTATTCCTTTCCTAGCATTTTGGTTTAAGGTCATTAGAAGCGCAAAGTGACCAGAAGGAAGCCTGAGCTGCCAGTTCAATGGGATATTTGTGGTAGCTCCTGGCATAAGCCCTCCTTTCTCTGGAGCTAAAACTTCCCTACCAGCAGAACTTAAGGTTTTGAAAACAGGAAGGGAAAACTTTCCTAGCAGATCACTAGGGGTTCATGTCCATGGACCCATTTCCCTCTCCACTCCTTGATTCCTGGACCTATGATTCTGGCTATGGGAGAATCCATAAAGTATATTGAATACTGATTCAAATTATATACTTTCTTCTGGAGAACACAGAACTAGCCCGCCAGGCTGCTGCCACCTAATTAGTGCTATAACTAACTCTGTCTTCAAAAGCCCATACTGTCTTTCTATGAGGGAAGTTGTTTCAGGTTAGTGGGGAACATGGTAAAACCAGTGGATCCTACCCATGATTAGGGCCTCACTGCTATACTTCTCTGGCTGTGACGTGAATGGAAGTCAGCGAATGGTGGTTTGGCAGACACATTTTGGGCAGGAAAGGCAAATCCATAAACAAAACAAGTATTTACTTCAGTAAGGATGAAGCATTGTCCTTTCCTAGGAGGAAGTGGTCGAATTTAGTTAACCTACCACCAGGTTGATGGCTGGTCTCCCTGGGGAATGGTGCCATATCTGGGGTACAATGTTGCTCTCAGCTGTTGGCAGATAAGTCACTCAGCTATATCTGCATCCAGATCTGTCTTGGTGAGTGGAAGTCCATGTTGTCAAGCCCATTCATAACCCCTCATCTCTGTCACCATGGAAACATTGTACATGGACCCAATGGCAAGGGGATGGCTGAAGAAAGAGGCTGACTGTCCACAGGATGGGTTATCCTATCTATTTAATTATTGAATTCCTCCCCAGCTGGAGTCACCTATTAATGACCACTTAAATGGAACACAAGCATTCTTTGTCCATTTGGAGAGATCTTTCCACATACTTTGTCCCCATATGTCTTTCTCACCATGTTTTAAATTATTTTCTTTCCAAGTCCCTGACCATTAAGCCATTTCGTATGCTATGGCCCAGGAATCACTGAACAATCATGCATTTGGACATTTCTCCTTCCAAATAAAGTGTATGACCATATATACCTCCTAAAGTTTAGCCTCCTGTGAAAATTTCCCTTCACTAGTTTCTTTCAGGGTTGTCCCAGAAGTAGGTTATAATTTGGTAGTGGTTCATTTCTTAGTGGAGCCTGCATAATGTCCAGTAAACCAGGTCTTAATCTTTTCTTTCTCAGTCAACTGATCATAGGGAATACTCTAAGAGGCTATAGGTGCATGCTTAATACCAGAAAACATTGTAACAGAAGTAGGAACTATAGGCATTTGAGCAACTTCTTCATGTAACTTGCTTGAGCCTTTAGGACTATTTCCATTTGATAATAGATCGTGGCTGTGCACATCCTACTTTATGATTTCATGGGTCAGATAACATTCAGCTCATGATGAGTAGCTCCGGTTATGTAGTATTTGGTTTCACATTGTCAAATTTTAAGTTTCTAGTAAGGCCCCACTGCAGGCCAAGAGCTACCTTTCAAAGTTGTCTGCAGATGGAAGAGCCTTGTTTCAAAATCCTAAAGGTCTCTTCTGTGATTCATCTATAGGGGTCTGTCAAAGGCTCCAAACAGCATCTGTATCTGCCACTGCCACTTCAAATAACCTTGGATCTGCTGGATCATATTTTCCAAGTTGTTGAGCAGCCTGAACCTATTGAAGAACCTTCTGTTTCAGGCCCCACACAAAGCCAGCAGATTTCCAAGTCACTTAGTGTATGGGAGGCAGTAGCATATCCATGAATGTGCTGTCTCCAAAATCCATCTAGTGCCATTGAATATTGTGCTTCTTTCTTAATGGCAGGAGAGTACAGGTACAATAACTTATTCTTCACCTTATAAGGAATACTTTTGCATGCCCCATATCAATGAACTCCTAAGAATTTCATTGGGTTAGGAGGTCTTTGAAATTTTGTTGGATTTATTTCCCATATTTTATGTGCATATGGGCTACCAATGAATTTAAAGTGGTTTCTGCCTCCTGTTCACTTGGTCCAAACAGCATTGTGTCATCAATATAGTACCCCAATGTGATAATTTTTGGAAGAGACAATCAAGATCCATTCTAATAAAGTTATAACACAGGACTAGATAGTTAATATCCTTAGGTAAAACTGTAAAAAGGTGTACTGCTGGCCTTCCCAACTGAAAGCACATTGCTCTGGAGGTCCTTATGGACAGGTACTGAGAAATGGACATTTGTTAAATCAATAGTTGCATACCATGTACCAGAAGATGTATTAATCTGTTCAAGTAAGGGCACTGCATCTGTTACAACAGCTGCAATTGATTTAGTTTCAATAGTCAACTGTCATTCGCCATGATCTATCTGTCTTCTGCACTGACAGGAGAATTAAAAAGATGTCATGGGACCACCCCAACCCACCCGTGAATCTTTCAAGTCATTAATGGAGGCACTCACTAATTTCTACAATTTCTCTAGGAATCTGATACTGTCTTTGATTTGCTATTTTCCTTAACAGAGACATCTTTAATGGTTTTGATTGAACCTTTCCAACATAATAGCCCTCGTTCCACATGTTAGGGAACCAATGTGGGATTTCAGCCAAATTCTATGTGTATCCATCTCAATTATACATTCTGAGACTGGGTAAATTACCAGAAAAAAAAAGAATTCAGGGACCCACAGAACATACTGTCAGGCAAACTTCAATCTAAACTCCATTAATCACCTAACTTCCATAAGCTCTAATTTAACTTGAGGGCCACAATGTGTCTTGGTATCTCCTAGAATCAGTGTGTACTCAAAATTAGTATCCATCAGGTCTCTGGAATGTCTCATTATTTCCTTTCCCTCAGTGTTCAGTTATACTTATAAAAGGCTGTAGGCCCCTTTGGGAAAGGAATGGAGAAAGAAGGTAAAACTTTTATGTATATTATCAAGGTCCTTTCTACCTCAAAGGTCTGGAAAAGAAGTGGGTTCATCTATGTCAAACCAAACAAAAATAAATCTTTACAGGTGTCCCCTCCATTTCTGGATTATAGCTCATTCTAGACATACTCAAGTTGCCACCCAAGAATAGGTATCATAGTCATCAGAGACAGCCAAGGTAAAAAATCCAATGAGGACATGATCTTGGAGGCAGGAGCATCAGTATCAGAGGCCAAGGAGGTGTGGTGCTTACTGGCTTATTTCTCATTGATTTTTCAGTTTTATAGATCAAAGGGTGGATCACAATGGGCTGGGCCATCCCTCATCAATCACTAATTAGGAAAATGATCTACAGGCTTCCCTACAGACTGATCTTATGGAAGCAGTTTCTCAGTTTAGATGTCTTCTTCTCCAGTGATTCTAGCTTGTGACAAATTGACATAAAACTAGCCAGCACACATATAATTGTCAACCAATAAGAAAATGAAATTTGAAAAATCAAATAGAAGTAATTAAGTAAAAATGTATGTACTTTGGTTGTAGAGGTAGGTTAATGTCATCAGAAACATTAGCACAAAACCTTTCTTAGAATGTCATTGGTAAAATTAGCCAAATATCAGCACTGTGACTACTATGACAGTCCTATCCTGAAGTAGTTATAATTATATGTAATTAACTTTCCACTTTCAACTAATTAAAGGAGCTTCGGAACCATCATCTTTGCATAGCAGAATATAATAAGTCTTGATAAATTAAATATTTAATCAAAAGTTCATATCTCTTCTGGATTTCTTTTACTTACAAAGATAATCCACTGTCTTTAAGAGAAAAAAGCTAAGATGTGAAACTGTGAGCTATCAGATTTTACAGATTCATTGCCATGTTTTTACCATATATTTAAAAATTTTGAGCTCAAGATAACAACAGTAGTACAATCTGTACATTAAAAGTAATATAATTAAAAGAAAATGATTCAAAGAATCAAAATAAAACTAATTCTGTGAACAATTCCAAGCAAAGAGATAATATACCCTTATCATTGAATAACAAAACTCATATATGTGCATATACATACTTATATTAAATTTACAAGTGTTACTATTGGAATTAAGTATGACAAATTCTAATTATATATATATATGTGTGTGTGTATATGTGTAATATATATATATATTTAAATTTAACATGATATAGTCCCTGTAATAATTTCCTTGAATATAGGTTTCAGTTGGCAAATGAAAATTATAATTGGCTTTAGAATTATATCTAATATTATAGAAGAGAATGATAATTGCTGCACAAAAGTTCCTTTGACATGCAGAATTGTAGATGAACGATATATTTGGCCTCAGGTTATAGCTAATTGGGTCAGTCCTTGCCTAATATGCCTGAGGCCCTGTGTTTAATTCCCCAGTACTGCAAATAAACATTTTTTAGTTCTATGTTTATGCAAAAATTAGAGCATATTTAATCTATTAGAAAATAAAAATCCATTCATCTTTAATATAGGATGATTTTAATTAATGCATTTAGTGTGAGTTAGAGTTACAGGATATGAGGAGGAAAGGGGTGCTTTGAAAACACATGATTATTAGTATAAAGTCAGTTGTAATGTTTAGCTGGTTGCTTTTGAGACTTAATTAATCACTGGTCCTTCTGCCGAGGGGTTTACAGAATGTACAGTGTTATTCTTATTTGAAGTTTTTGCACTTTATTCAATAGGAACAGACTCAGGGAGGAATAATGTGGCGAACAGGACATCAAGCACACCCGGCAGTTTGTCTGCAGTCTGAACAGGCACTTTCCAATAATTATGCACAGTCTTTTCCCAGGCTTCTTTCTGTTGTTCTCAAAGAGTCTATGTGCCAGGCACTGTACTAATGCCACTTTCCCACCAATAATCCTGAATAAGATCCAGCCTGCCTTTCAGTAAGCAAGCAGCTGAGCTGGGGGGTCAGACTCATGAACATTCTCTCGCTGTTCATATTGTGACTATGAATATCAAGCACGTGAAGAGGGATTCTGTTCATTATCTTCAAATTCTGCTGGCTGTACAGGATTCTATCTATATCAGCACTCGTTTGTACAGTCTGTGAGTGTTTCAGAAAAGTAATCAAGGTTTCTGGGGAGTTGGTGCTTCATAGAACTAATGAGGACTTTTATTTGATGCATTATCCACTCTTGAATTATTTTCTCTGTTTTCAGTCCCTGGGGCTGACACACTCACAGTTGACAGGGGATCCAGAAGAAAGTGCTTTCTTGAGTGTGCTGCCTGGAAGGGCACAGAGGAGTGACCATGCCTGGAATTACACCTACCGATGGCTCAGGAAGACACTGCCAAGTGCTTCTGCTTTCCACTCAGCCCACACTGTTGTTGCTTTGGCGCTGACCTCTGGATTTTGAGAACTAGGAGGAAGTCACTTTGTCTTGATGACATGAATTGCAGCCCAGCTCAGGAATCACCAAGGCCATCAAGGAGACAACTCTGAGAGGAAGCTTTATCAGGAATCCCAACAGCAAAGTCAGTAAGAATCATATTGTTTCCATGGCCATATCAAGATTTCTCTCCTTTCCTCTTCTTTCAAACAACTTGGTAGATGGAAATGTTATTTTACACTAGAATATGTATTTGCTTCAGTAGGTAATAGTTTACAAGTCCATGAGGTCCTATACTTCAAAAGAAAGACACCCAAGCATCTTATAATTGCAGTAACTAACCAAGGGCACATAACTACCCGAATTTTGGCCAAGGACAATAGCCTGGTGGCCTCTCATAGGCTCCAGTTTTTCACCTTTTAAAGGTTCCTTCACTGAAAAATATGATCAAATTGAGGACCAAGTTTATCACATCTGAAAACACTCAAACTACACTCAAACTATAGCATCTGAAAACACTCAAACTATAGCATACATTGTAGCATATAAGTCACATCTTCAATGGCTTCCTTTCTCTGTATAAGTCATATGGGAGTTCCCTATCACAAGCTCCCTGAACGCAGAGCCACAGCACCTAGGGAAGCTGGCAAAGTCTCCTGACTTGTGAGGATCAGTCAATGTTACTAGGGGCTCTTACCAGAAAGGTTGGCTGGGATTGGATCAGCCCTCTTATCTCTGAATTCACTACAAAAACCCTGACATGTGCTCTACTCCAATTCTTCAGTGCACAGTAAAGGTTCAGATTGCAAGACCCAGCATCTTGGTCATTCAGTCTAGTAAGAAGGACTTCACCTTCTCCAACAGATGAAAGCCCTTCCGTTTCATCCCCACATTTTGCAGTTTCTATCCACTGTGCTTTGGCATCCTTTCTTTATTCATAGTTCATTGGTTATAAAGGAATGTGGTAGTCTTGTCCTTTTTATTGGCTTAAATATCATTGCCCTAACAGGCGTGGCCTCCCATTGACAAAACTGTTGAGATATAATTGGATGATGGTGTTGTCACTTTACTTCAGCCGTAGGTTAATTTATGAATGATGTCATATTGTGTGGGCCATGGTAGGGAGACTAATATAATACAGCAGGTCCCTGGGATTGTTCCTTTATATATATGAATATGTAAGATATATAAGAATATGTGAATATGTAAGAATAATGTATCTTGTCCTTAGCCTTCCTGTTGGCCTCTCTGCTTCCTGGATACCATGAGGTGAGCAACCTCCTGCTATGTTTTCTACTAAGTCCACGTGAGTTCACAGCAGTGGATTCAGTCCACCATGAACTGAACAGAAACCTCTGAAACCACATGCCAAATTGCTCCCCCCCCTCCTTTACTTATTTTTCTCAAGCATTTTGTCCCAACAACCAAAAGCAAACTAATACATCTTTCATATTCTTCACTTCTGGAAACAGTTTCAAAATTCTACATACCTCCTCCTCAACTAGCAAGACTGATGAATTCTTGATCATGCAGATTCTGCACTGTATTCCCACCGTCAATCTGTGCACACAATCTGTTAGAAGTGCCCCCCTGCTGATGTGAGTGGGCCTAGTTCCCATCTGCTGTGGACAAAAGTGACTGCTCCTCCGAGAGAGGCCTCTGTGGACCCACTGCTATAGTTTGAACTGTTCTGTGAGTTGAAAAGGCTGAAGTTAGTTATTCCATTTCTCATCACTGCCTTGGACCAGACATTGGCATTCAAGGATTGTACAATTTGCTTTCAGGTTCTCAGACATCATTCTCCTTTTCAACCCACTTTTCTGCTCTAATATATGAAAGCCAGGCTATCCTGCTGGTGAAGCCAGCCCTGTACTACTGATCTACAGCTTTAGCCCTAATCCAACATTCTTGAAGTTCCTGTTGATTTCTTTTCAGATAATTTAGTACAGACAAAGGCTATAAGAACCATGCTTCTGTCACAGGAAGGTATAAACTATGAAGACCCAGGTTTTGTGTGTTGTCAAAGGCTGTCACAGGTGCTTTAGAGTACCAAACAAAAATATTCAATATCATATACAGAATGATAACCACTGAGTAACACGTAAAGCATGTATTTCATATGTAATGTAAGTACAAACTAATTTAAATTTGCTGTACATTTTATTTCTTATTTTTCGGTGGGTCAGGAATTAGTTCTCACAGCATCCATGCAGGTCACCTTCCCAGGAGCCTGGTTTGAGGTGCTGCTCACACAGCTGGTCTTTGGCAATGGCAGAGGAGCTATTGGTGAACACAGAATAGTGGCACCAGCAGCCACACCTGCATTTTAGAAATAATCAAGATTTATCAAGAAGGTGGACTAGAATAGGAAGGCTAGTCTAGAGAGATGGATCAGTAATTAGGAGCACTGTATGCTTTTCCAGAGGAACTTGGTTCAATTCCCAGTACCCACATGTCAACTCTCAACAATCTATAACTTCATTTTCAGAGGATCTAACATCTTCTGGTCCAGGCACACATGTGGCACACAGATATACATGTAGTCAAAACACCCATACACATAAAATAAGTAAACTAAATATTTAAAAAAGAGAGAATAGGAAGGTCATAGGATGAGAGAGGACAGAAAGAGGATTCCCTCTACTACTTGGGATACTGCACTTTTGGGTCCACCTTGAATGTCTGGTGCTTAAATATTTACACAGTGCTTATTTTTGATGTTCTCTCCCCACTGTAGTTCTTATGTCTGTCTTTCCATCTCAGGGTGTGTCCATTGTGATTATACAGATTAGTCAAGTCATAAATATTAGTTCACCTTTTCATAACTGATCAATCTAGTATGAAGGTATGAAGGAAGAAATGTTCATTTTTCAGAACAAAATGAATCCACATGACTTGGAATAATTTAAGAATCTATGTTAAGCTGCCCCATGAGACATATGCCACTTTTTTTTCCCGAAACAGGGTTTCTCTGTATAGCTCTGGCTGTCCTGGAACTCACTTTGTAGACCAGGCTGGTCTGGAACTCAGAAATATGCCTGCCTATGCATCCCAAGTGCTGGGATTAAAAGCATGTGCCACCACGCCCGGCTCAACATATGTCACTCGTACGGATAGATTTTACTCTTCTAAAAATATGAGATACATAGACTCCAATGGTCCATGGTCCAGAAACATCTTTTACATTACAAAACAAGGTTATCTCTATGGCACTTCATATAAAATGAAGCATGCACAATGTAGTGACATTTTGAACACAAATGATTTCATTCTGAAAAATCCCAATAGAGCATATCCTAAGAGCAGTATCTGATGATTTTGTTTTGAGCTGAATGTCAATTCCCATTCTTTGCTTGTATGGGATAAAAGAGTCTTAAGTTTTGATTTGCATTATATAACCTGGCCATGCTCTCTGTCCATGCAAGTTTTAAGATTATATGTTTTTTTAAGATTAAATACTTCTTCACCAGCAAAATAACAACTGAACTGGGTATGAGACAACAACGGAACCATTTAGAGTTAACATGAATGTGCCACTAATTTCTAACATAAAGAAATCAGACATTGTTAGGAGTTAAATACAACATGGTTATACAAACCAAAAGTGTTTCCTACATTGTTTTATATAGATGATCACATGAATTATCAACTTTAAGAGCTTTAAATGACTCTAGTAATTCTGAATTGAACATTTCTTTGAAACATAGGAGAATAAATTTCTCCCTAATAACAGATTTACTGCCTCTTCTTTCTCTACCTTTGGTCACCATCCAACTCATATGATAAAGCTTTATTTTTCTGGCTCTATCAACACAGAGTATGGAATCTGGGTTGGGAAGATACAAAGGAAGAAAGTTTCTACCCACGGGGTCAGATCAGTCCCCAGAAGTCTTAAGATAATTCTCATGCATGAAACGCTGTTCCATAATATTTTGAAATACAATGTGATATTTGTTGTCATCTGTTCCCATGGCAGTGGTTAGTTTGTATGCCAATTTAGCTTGTCACTAGATAAGTGGATAAATATTATTCTCCATACTTTTAGAACAACAATTTTGGTGAGAGGAACATTTTGATCAGTAACCTTAAATGTAAGAGTAAGAAAAATGGACTTTTCTTGTGTGACTGGGTAACATTCAATCAGTTGAAAGTCTGTGTAGAGAGCCACGCCCGAGCTGGTTCTGCCGCCATTTCAAGATGGCGCCGACATCCTGTCACCACCCCCAGCCTGGGACAAGCAAACAAGTTCAGTGAGCATGCGCTTGTTACAAAGCCACATAAGTCACCGCCCTTCCTGGGGCGTAACTTGAGGTAATGGGCAGTCAGCCAATCCTGACGACACACGTCTCACTGAGGTGTATATAAGTGGGACCCATCTTGGGCTCACTGTCTTCCTCCTCATGATGTAATAAAAGTTTGCTGCAGAAGGATTCTGGTGTCCACGTCCGTTCTTGCCAGCGAGGCGGTAGCGTGGACTCTTTCAAGTCTGAAAAGAACTGATCTCCTCAAAAGGAAGGAATTCTACCAAGGCACAGCCTTCAGGCCTTAGCTACAGCCTGAGTGTTCCTTTGCTTTCATTTAGCTTGCTGGCCCATCTGCAGGTGTTAGACTTGACAGTTGCTGTCATCATGTGATCCAACTCCTTCAAAGAAATCTCTTTATCTATCTTTTTACCTATTTCTCTCTGTTAACTATCTGTGATGGTCAGACGTCCAGTACACTAGGTAACAACATCATAATAATTAATTTACAAACAGAGGAAGTTCATTTTTCTCTTGTACTTCTTGAGGTTAAAGACTGGATAGAGCCATTGCTTTGGGTCTCTGGTAAACATGATAAATGGTAATGGCAGAGAAACAAAAACCACAGCAGAACAAAGTGACTGCCTCGTGGCCTAGAAAAGTCAGTCCTCTGCAATTGTGTCCTGGAACTTGCCACCAACGACCCTAGGCATTTATCCAGTAACTGACTGGTAGAGGGTCTACAGCTCAAACAGAAGTGAGGTCTGTGGACATGGCTTTCTTCACTCTTCATCATACATCATATAAACCAATCCAGCCAAATATCAAAATCCAACTCTGTCAACCACATTAGGGCAGCAGTTTCCCAAGAAGTTTAATGAGTTCATATTATATAATGGTATATGTTTTAACATACATCAAATCTTGTCATTAAGCAGGAGGTGTTACACTGGGTGAAGCCTACAGAACTCAGCGTAGGGCAGTAGAGGCAGAGCAGTGATGGAGAGAACATGAGGCTGATGGCAAAAGGCCCTCAGCAGCAACACTGGAACATGTAGGTTTTAGAATGAGAGCTCCCAAGAAAGCAAGTATCCCCAGCTCCCACCTAGCTTTCTGCAAGTATATTAAGTGATAACACATGTGAGATATCATTTACTCTGGGGAAAGAATTTGGCCAAAGTACATCCCTATCAAGCCATGAACTCCAGTTGTGAGCTCTGGCTTGTTTCTGTGCCCCTATCAACTTCTTTCAGTATCTGGTCAAGGTAGTTTCCTGAAAAATACAATGTGTTTCAGGTAGAATTTAGCCAAGAGAAAATAATCAACCTGTATCAATGTCAAAGACTTTTTTAATCCTGGAGTGGGGACAGAGGATCACTGGAGAGATGCAGAAATAACCAAGAAGCCTTGGGTACTGGGCCACACCTCCAACAGCATGGCAGATCCTAGCATGAAAGCTTCCATGACTAGGAACCCTGTGTACATGGTCAGTGTGTTACCTAGGTTGGTCAGTTAGGCCCACAGACAGGACCACCCGAACTTGCTTTACTGTCTTACAATATTGTGAATTTCCCTGGAGATTCCATTTAACTAAGGTACAGCTTTTAAACCAAAAGCCCCAATAGTAGAGTGCTTGCCAAGCATGCAGGAAGACTTGGGTTTGATCCCCAGAGCTGTTAGAATAAATAATTATAGAACGTTTTAGGGCTGGTGTGACATGATTCACAGGAAGATGAACTAATGAGTTACCCTCCCCACCCTCTTTTCTTTCTGCTAAAGCTAGCTGGAAACAGCTTTAGTAGGTGAAACAGGGGTTTTATGCTTAGTTTGAACATGAGAAACTTAAAGGGAAGGGGAGATGACAGGTTGGTATAGTAGATTTAGGGAGTAGGGGTCTGTGAAGACTGAAATTGTATGACTAGTTAATCTCCCCCCTGAAAATTGCTGTCTAAGGACCAGCGCACAGCATTTCCTGGGAGCTTACTGAAGGTGCATCTGGAGGCTCCGTCCTAAGCCTAATGAAGCAGAACCGTACTTCAACAAAACCCTCAGATGGCTGCTCCACTCACTGAAACTTGAGGACTCTTGCTTTCAAAAACATGTCTTTCATTCCCAAATAGCCCTAAGTGCAATGTCTGTAGACAGGTTTAAGAATGCTGCAGCTTTCTTGCTTTCTTGCAGCTTCCTGCTTCTAGGATGTGGGTTTTAGACCTATTTAGATCTGTGGGCTATTACTAAAACATTTTCATTTTCTTTTGGGCTAAGCAGGCTTGGGAAGTGGTGTCAGAGTCCAACCAATACAAGCAGCAGCACCCACACAAAAACCTGATCTGACTTAAACAGCTCTGAGAATACAGTCCCTATAAATCAGGAATTGCCTGTAGTCATGCACAAAAAAGAACTATTCTTAGTCCAGAAAACAAACATGAATTCTGATGCGCTAACATATAAATAGCAATGGTAATAATATTAGAGTTTCCATATTTAAATGACTGTGTAGTGGGGAAGAAAAAAAAAGTCAAGCTTCTAAGTCCCCCCCACACACACAAAAAAAAAAAAAAAGAAGAAGAAAAAGACAAAAGAAAAACAGAAAAAGAAATCAGTACAAGAAATAATGCTAGTTTTCCATGGAATAGAGGAATCAAAATCTAAACATGGATAAAAGAAAATATTTTATTGAATTCTTTTTGTGTGTGTGTGTGGCTTAAACAAGGTCATACCTTATCCATCAGTCTCTAATATCCAGAAATGTAATTGTAATAAAGAAGAGTCTAAGGAGCTTATGAGTGAATTAATGGGTGAATGAATCAAGGGATGGCACAAAGTCACGTGCACAGTGGATTTTAAGGAAATATTTGACAAGACAACAAAAAAAATGTAAAGATTATCAAATCAAAAGGCTCAGGTAATAAAAGAGGTTGATTAAAGGTGACTCACATAGGCATGCTAACTTTAGACTCCATGTATTACATTGCTAGTTTCAATATTTTTCTATGACCCTTGATAACTGCATGGTTTAGATATAATGATGTAGTCTATATACAGAAGAGGAAAACCTGTGGAAAATTACAGAAGTTTTCTTTGTGAGCATGTATGTCTAGAAATAACATATTTATAGGGTATTATTATTTATGCTTTTTACCATTTTCAACCTCTAAGGCTGTAAGAGATAAGTAACTAATTAATATGTATTTTGAATATTTGTTTTTTTCCAAATTTTTATTAGATATTTTCTTAATTTATATTTCAAATGCTATCCTGAAAGTTCTCTCTACCCTCCCTCCACCCTGCTCCCCTACCCACCCCCTCCCACTTCTTGGCCCTGGCGTTCCCCTGTATTGGGGCATATAAAGTTTTAAATACCCTCCCTCATTACAGTGACTTTATGACAATGTTGAACTCAAAGCTTGTGTGTCATTCAAAGAATGGGTGAGTCTTCTATGGCAAATAAATTAAATTCCTGAAATGTAAATCGTTTACAAAATGTTTAGTTATAGGCTAATTAAAGTCAACTTAGAAATCTCTGCGGTTGGAAAAATCTTATGAATGATTTGAGGCTTTCTGCTCTGTGACTCTCACCTGAACACAGGAACCTGAGGCTTTTCTTCTTAAGGCTCAGTTTGGCTTTCTGCACCTAAGCGTCTCAATTGTATTAAAGACTCTAGGACCCAAACGTCTCTGATATTTACTTTTAGTGGTAGAGCTTATTCATTACAAGAATCTAAGCCCTTTGAACTTGAGTGTGCAGTTGTTTTCTGAGTAAAAACAGTTGGTTCTTTTTGATTTGATGTTATTTTTAATCCTCTTAAAGCTACCACTTTCAAAATCCACTTGTCTTAAACCTAATACACTAGAACTCTCTGACCAATGAGTCCAGAGTGCATATCCCAAACGAAAGGCCCTGGATTTGATCTCGTGGTCCAGCAAAACAAAAGGAAACAAAGTCAGTGAGAGGGAAAAGAGTCCAACTTGTTTCTTTCTCAGTTTGTAGACTGCAGTGATAGTGCTAACTATATCCTTACCTGCCTACTTCTAACAAAGTTCTGATTAAACCGGTATTGCCAGCTCACTCTGGGGCACACTCCTTGGATGCTGGGATGCAGCATTGAAAAGGGCAGGAAGTTCATGGACTTCCAGAGAGCTTTCATTCTGTGAGGGTTTGGGAATGCACAGAGAAGAAACACACACGGAAATACCAGCTAATGAGAAGCGCCAGAGAGAAAGCAAAATGTCTAGCATGGAAACTGGGCTGTGAACTTACACTCAGAAGAGGTCTCTTTAAGGAGATTATGTTTAAGCTGAAATGCAACTGCAAATGATACAGGTATGTACATATCTAGGATAATAGCATTGCAGACAGATTGTGTCTGATGAAAAGCAACCTAAAATGGGAGGACTCACTCCTTGCCCATGGATAAAGCAATTGTTAAGGATGGGATTGGGGAGCTAGACACACAGAAGGCAATAGGGAAAACAAAACAAAAAAAAAACAAAAAACAAAAAACAGCTATTCTTTTCAATTCAACATATCAATTCTATAAACTGTTTTAAACACATGAATGAAACAACCTGTTGTATAAACCAAAGCTATCACTCTATTGTTCTGTTAAAAGAAATGGATTGCAGGGGAGAGAGACAGAAGGCCAAAGCTGTCTGCAACAGAGATGGCAGGCCTCAGACAATGTGGTCAGAGTTGAGTCTGAGAAAAAAAAAAAAAAAACGTACTTTCAAAGGCAGCTTGGAGGTTGAGGAAGTAGAAGCACCGACGACATGCAAAGATTCTCTAACTTTTAGCAAGGGTTCATGTGCCTGTGTCATTTCCAGTGCCATCTTCTCTGTTACCAGAAAGGGTGGTTTACTAGACCACTTTTCAAGAACAGCCTTTGAAGATTCTCGAGCTTACATTTTCTCAGTCTGCTTGTAAATGAGAAGACTCATAAGTCATCCTTACTCTGGGCAATTAGGAATGTTTTTTAGAAAATATTTGATGTATGCTTTGTTGTTGAGCCCTTTAAGGGTAGAGATAGCATTAAATTTCTCTTCCTATTGCCTGATCTGGGCACAGAAGGCACAATAGACTGATAGACAAATAGATTCATCCACTGCCAACTCGTACTCATCTCTGTTTCATACACGCTTCAAGTATGCTCCTTAAAAGGCATCACGTTTGTTATTCTGTCACTTGGAAGGGCTTGAGTTTTGGAATTATTTTCATTAACTTATATATTATAGTAGTTTGATAATATTTAAGGATGTTTAATTAATATCCATGCCAGTGTAAGGATAACTGTACCTAGATTTCATTTAGTTTTTTTCATTTCATTTAGCTCAATAGAATACAGTGATACATGATCATAGAGCACTCTAATCATATCATTTAAAAAATTTTTAAAATGTTCCATTTCCAACTATGGGACTACATTTCATTTTTGTTTAAGCTGAAATGCAACTGCAAATGATACAGGTATGTACATATCTAGGATAATAGCATTGCCGACAGATTGTGACTAATGAAAAGCAACATAAAATGGGAAGACTCACTCCTTGCCCATGGATAAAGCTTTCATAGCAATGATATACAAGGTTGATTATATTTCAAAGCACCATTGTTTTCCTCACAGTTCTGGAGCCCGCAATGCATTGCTAGATCCAGGCACTACATACAGGTCTGGTTTCTCTGAAGCCTTTCTCTTGCCCTTACAGTGTTGATGTTTGAATGAGAAATGTAGGTTCATATGCTTGCATGCTTAGTCCCCAGAGGTGAAAAAAATTAGGAGGGGTGGTCTTGTTGGAGAAGATGTGTTATGGGTGTTATGGGGGTGATATGTAGATAAGATGTAAGCTCTCAGTGAAATACATGTCTGTCTGCCACTCTTCTTTCTACCAAGACAGTTGTGGACCAACTCTCTGAAAGTATAAGATAGCACACAATTACATGGTTTCTTCTATCTCTTGTCCTGGTCATGACTTCTCTTTAAAGCAGTGGAAAAATAACTAAGATGATTTGTGCTTTTGTTGTTGTGCCCAGTCAGGCTTTCATCTATGTGTGGACGTTACTGAGGGCTCAATAGAGCTAAATTTCCTCTATAAGAATACAGTGATACATGATCAGAGAGTACTCCAATAGTATCATTTAAACATTTTTTAAATGTTCCATTTCCAACTATAAGTAAATTCTGAAGTGGAGAGGGTATGTGAGGCCTTCAGTATAATGGTCAACCAATTTGGGGGCGGGAAGGTATAAATGTAGCTTTTAATAAATTTTAGACATGCTGATTCATGAGCAATAAGAAAACATGTACTACATTTTCATAGTTACTATATACCAGGGTCATGTGGTAAATATACATTTGCTCTCTGACACCAGTTCCTGGAACAGAAGAGTTGAGCCTCCCCCAAGTGATATGTCAGGAGGGGCATAATCTCTAATTCATAATTTATCCCTTTTCAGTTACACCTTAGTTTAGGCCAATGAGTCTTAAAGGATGGGGACTAATTATAGAGGAAGAATCATGAGATTAAAGGGTTGAAACTCACCACCTTCCCCTCAATCTGGTGTTAGCTGAGATGCAGAGGTGAGGGTTGGATAGAGGAAATCAACAAGGCTGATAATTTAATGCATGACACTGCTTTGCAAACCTTAAGTAATGGCAGTTAGAGAACTACCCAGTTGGTTAATACATGAGATACTGACCAGGAAAGCACTATATTTAGGAAAAGGAGGGGTGCTCCATATTCTTTTCCCATATAGGAGACATGTTCTTATCTCATAACTATGCATGTCTTCCATTTGCTATGCTCAACTTATATCAATATAGTAAACTGATAGTAGTAAATAAACACTTTCCTCTAATGCTGAGAGTAGATACAGCAAGTTTCTGAGCCTAAGAAGTATTAGGAGCCTGGTTTATGGCCAAGTATGCACCCGTGTAAGGAGCCTGGGGACTCATAACTTGCAATTGTTGAAATAAGAGGTGGATTTGTGGGGCTCTGGTCAAACTATATACAGTACTCAGTTTGTTTTCACAGAGAATTAAGAGACAATTTGTTGTGAGAAAACCCCACATTTTTGATATCAGAAGCTTTATAGATATTGGCTTGGATGTATGTAGTTTATTGTTTACCACCAACCTACTTTGTCAGAAGCTTTGGATAATATTCCTAATGTGTTCAAAGGAAATGAAGTGAAACTATGAAAAGAAAATCATATGTTTTTGGCTATCAATTCACACACACACACACACACACACACACACACACACACACACAACTTGACAATAACTCCAGAACATCATCAGGCTAAGCTTTTCTAATGGAATTATTTTGAATATATTTAGTATAATAGTGACTATAAGTTATTTGGCACAGTGCCTGACACATGACTCAACAAATGTTAGTTGACTTCCCTGAAAACTGCAAGCTTCAAAGACCATCATGTTTCAGTAGCTCCTGGCTGGCTCTCCTGGGCTTTTCCAGAATGCCAGCAGGGAATATACTTATTTAAAAGATTGTCCATAATGGTTATTTCTCTTGACTCTGTCAAATCCTGTTCGCTCTTTCAGGATCTGCCTCTGTGTATTTATGAATTCATAAGAGCAAGATAATGAAAATGCTTTTAAATTTAAAAATAGTTTTCACAATTCTAATGCTTAGCAACTAAGCATTAAAAGGGAAAAGAAAAACACAGTGACATTCTTTTTCCTTTAAAGCTTCCCTGTTCATGGAATCGTTTCTATCTCAGGTGTTTCAAATCAACAACCATCAAAGCAATGCATATTAACCAAGACCTCTACCACGGACAGTGTTTACCTATTTAAACTGATGGGCTCACATGAAGTATATATGGTAAAATGAATATTGACTCCCAGAAGGGCGCATAGAGTAGCTCCAAATGGAACCAGGGGGCATTGCTTTGTTACTGTGCCATGGAAGGTTATTGCTGCAAATTTTGTTTCAAAAATGCTTAATAGTAATAATAAGTGAGTTTAGTTTATGACGTTTGAATGTGTTCCAGCGGAACAGTGTCCTATCAGAGACACAGCCATTAGTTTCAGTTTTGAGTCAATGGCCAGGCAACGCAGCTTGATGGAAATTAAAGAGATGGACCTCAAGCAATCAGAAAACACTACTTTCTGGAAGGTAACTACTGAGTGCTTCAGCTATCTGCATCTCGCACCTGAGACTTGGATAATTAGCATACTAAATGTCAGAAGTGTTTTTTATAATCTGGGGAAATTCATGGTTTATTTATAGGCATGATGAGTGTTTGAAATGGGCCATCATTGGTGACTGTAAATGTATTCATGACTTGCTAAGGCATTTTAGAAACTTCCTATCTTTATAAATCCAGGGAAGCATGGATGTGTGCCTGTGTAGCACAGAGGTCTCCAATCTTGTCTCTTTACCAACCTTGTGTTTCTTTGCTGATTGCAGGTTTAATAGCCGTTCATAGGAGAGGGGAAGCAGAGGACTCTGCCTGTGGATTCTTGTTTTGCCCAGCCTATCTTCAATGAACTTCCATGCAGAACACCTAACATAGACACAGAAAGTTGCAAGAGCTGTTTGTGAATCTGGTTTCTAATGCTTATTTGCTAAGTAAGTATTCATATGTGGTTTGCTGTCAGTGTAGAGCAGGAGTCATCTTATTAGAGCAAAGCCAACCCTTTTCCACACAGTGCTTTCAAGGTCTCTTAGAGCTGCGTCTAATCTAAGGGGCTTAGGTCAGTCATAACAATGTTTTAGGGGAGTCTTTCCTTTGATTTCTGTCATCATTTTCTATTGGGATGTTATGATGAGTCATAGACCAAAAATATGTGAATATTGTTAATCAAACAGGGCCAAACAGTCTTTAACAATATTTAATTAATTATAATCATTAAATTTTAAATCAAGTTCTTGCCCTGATAACACAATATCCCAAGTTTTTATAGCACAGACAAGAAAAAAAAAAACTACATAAAACATGCTTGAAAATCTTAATAAGTTATGAGAATATTTTCTCAGAGAGAGGAAGTCGGGAACCAGAACTTCAGCCTTAGTTAAATTTCAAATCCATTTTGCCTGGAACACTGGGTTTGGCAGAACACAAAATACTTTTGCCAAGTCACCCCTTCCCAATTATTGAATGGCACATGTCCTACGAAGGGGATTTAATGCATGCTTCCCATAATTTTAAAAAATATATTTTTCTAGTAGATTTTTCTGGGCTGAAGGAACTGAAACTGAACATCTTAGTGACACAACTACAAGACTGTTGAAATTAATAAGTACCTAATCAAGTATGAGGGAAATAGAATTTACTCAGAGGAAATGGATTTTACTAGGAACGACTAGATGGAATAGGAACAGGAGGAACAGCGGTTGAGTATATTTGTTACTAGTGAGATTTTTAGACTCAGGAATATAGGGAGGGCTAAAGAGTGAAGTAAATATTCACCAAACAAACATAAATTCAGAGTTGGAAGATCATATTGACAAGTTGACCCCCTTTTTAGGGATTTCAGTTTCTACTTCTGTAAGATTTAAGCGTGGCTATTTGCTGTACAATCATAAGCCATCCATATTGAACAGCACTTTTCTTTCTTTTTTTCTTTTTTCTTTTTCCAATTTTTATTAGATATTTTGAGCGGCACTTTTCTATTTGCCCAGATGTCATGGTCTTGTTTTTCAAAAGTTTTTTTTTTTCTAATGGAACTACATGCAATGGCTCAGATTTTTATCAATGTAACATAGCAGTTGCTGCCTTTTGTGAGTGTAAAGTATCCAGGATTACAACAATGCTTGGCTAAAACGGCAGGAATTTCATGAGTCAACCGAGGCAAGTTGACTGGTTTAGTTTATTATTTCCATGAGGCATTTTAAAACCTAGACAGTCCCAGTTGCTTGCATGAGGACAATTGGAAAAAAAAAAAAAAAGAAAATGAAAGGACCTTTAAAAGAGATTCCATGTAAAATAGTAACTACAGCCTGGGAAGATGACATTTCAATTTAAGTTAAATTTATTTTTGCTTTATTTATACTTGAAGCTAAGTTAATATATACTGAAAGACACCCCGAATGACAAAAGTGACATATTACTTCAGCTTTTCTTGGTTTTTTTTTTTCATGTAAATCTTTACCTCATATTCAATGTTTGTGTAAACTCAGAGGAAGGACACTTTGAAGGAGAAGCAGGCCAGAAGTCTTTCTCAGCCCTATGCCATGCAAGCCTTTTTCTTTACGTGACCTCATGATTCTCGCCCATGATTCTTCACACCTGCTATTTCCTGCTGTGTCTGTGGGCCTTTGAGAGCTCCAGTACCATGTGATGTCAGAAAGAATGAAGACACAGATGACAAAGACAAGGCTCTGTCTCTTGCTCACATGAAAATAGTAACTTGTTTCCACAGGATCCACTCCTCAGTGACGTGTTTTGCTGTTTGTTTTGTTTTGCTTTGCATTGCTTTGCTTTTATACTACAATAACTCTCTCCTTATGCAATGTTGTTACTGCTGCTTTTTGTAAGGGGTCAGAGTAAAGATGCATCTTATATTGAGCTCTGGAACATTTCCAGAAGTGAAATTGAGCTTTTCCAGAAGTGAAATAAATTCACTCCTTGTCTATTTTGCATTGAAAAAAAAAATTCTTTTCACGGCTAGTCTCAGAGATTTTTATTGGGAATCATAGGTGATTACTAGAACCTGTATGGATTTTGAGTATTTCATTTTGTGACCCGTTCCTATTTCTCTTTCCTTTTTAATTCTGATCTGAAAACTGAGTATCTGTTGAAAGGTATTGAGTTTGGGGTTCAAACGGGACATTGAGAGTGGTTGTCCTCTTAGGTCAGAGATTTATTAAAATCCACTGATGCCCTAGATGTGTAGAGAGTCAGGCTGCAGCCTGGAGGGTCTGGGGTGAGAGTTCCCTCTCATTTATAAGGTTGCTGTTATCTGATTTTCTGAAACACCATAACCAGTTACTACCAAAGTAGTTCCAGCCTCCTTTGGGAGTTGACAAGAGGAGAGGTGCTGGAGACTGGAGCCAGGGCTCCAGCATTTACACCCTAAGTGCTTGTTCTATTACTGAGACACTACTCCAGTCTCACAGGAACCTTATTTCTGGCCATGTTTTGGTATAGTGAGTCTTCTGAAAATAAATTTTTATAGTTACTGTTGTTTATTTTTCTACTAATACAGTTTGTGCCTCATATTTAATACCTAAAGTATTATAGGTTGGCTAAAGAAAAATACAAAATGTTAAAAAGCTGTTTCTTCCCTGGAGAACCTTGTATGCTTTTAGAAGTATTTAAAAATACATATAATAGATGTCTCATTACATCTTAGAATACCTCTCCTTGAGCTGGATCCCAGTTTGGGCCTGTTGCTGGACCTTCTTTTCCTCAGGATCCTCTCCATTTCCATCCCTGCAGTTCTTTCAGACAGGAAAAATTATGGGTCAGTGTGGAACGCGTTTTTCCTGCCCGCAGGAATTCACGCTGACACTGAAGGAAACGTCTGTGGCATCCCTTTTATTATTGAATATAATCTATAAGAGGGAAGGAAAGAGAGAGGAAGAAAGCAAGAGAGAGAGGAAGGAGAGCGAGTAGCAGAGGGAGAATAGAGAGAGAGCGAGAGAGAGAGCAGAGAGAGCGAGCCCCTGGAGGGCTCGGCCTTATATCCCCTGAGGTAGCCCTGGGCAGCGTGTTCCCATAGGATTGGCTGCAAAGCCATAAACCCAAATTGCCCCGGGCATGGGCTCTGTGACTCGCGCGCTTTTACCCCAGGACAAAGCACATTCCAAGGATCATATGAGAGAATGCTGGATGCCAGCGCCATTTCTAAATGGTTAATGCTGTCAGTGCTCAGAGCGGCTCTCTACAGG